>VOQJ01047608.1:56137-74174 GCA_015052665.1 Apistogramma diplotaenia | reverse complement strand
TTTTTTTCCTTGGCAAGCTACCCCGCTTAGTCCTTTTCTGTCATTTACTTTTTTCCTTGTCCTACCTCTTAAGAGAAGATTGGTTTTAGTCTCCAGAAGGAAAAAGAAGTCCTTTCCTTCACCCTCTCCTTCACTTTTCACTCTCTTTGTGTAAACCAGAAAAAGACACAAAAGTACAGTATCACTGTGGAAGTGAAGTGTGTCCTTGCTCAAAATATACACTTTGAGATAATATAATCTCCATAATAAAAGCAAGTGTCCAGAGAGAGAGCCACGTTTATGTACTATTTGCACTAAATAGAGTATTAGCTGCAGGCACAATATATGACATTTGTAGTCCTTCAGTTACCCTCTGATTGTTTTAATTACCCACATCGTCATAAAAAAAGAGGAAAAGAAAAATGAGAAAGCATTTTTTCTGATAGCGCTTAGACACAGGGAAAGATGCCAGTGAAAGCGCTCCTGATTTTTATACAGTGCTTAAAAAAATTAGGAAAGTATAAATCAAACACTGGTCAAAAACTTGATTAAAACTAAACATTTAATCACTTTATCATTTTATCATAATAAATCTACACACTAAGCTTATCTGTTCAAATAGCACCACAATGATCTCTTCAGCCCTTACTTCGTTAAATTTAAATTCACTGTTAAATTAATTGCTTCAAATGACTCCTCCTCATGTCTACTTCATCAATGCTGCCCAGGAAGTCTAAAGCCTTCAAGTCAACACTGAAACATTTTCCTCACCCAGTGCATTTGCCTGTGATGCCGAGGCCTGCTGTTACAAAGCTCCATATTTGAGAAGCTGGGAGTGACAAATCTATCTTACTAATGCCTCAGCTGGTGCATTATATAACAGGCACCTCAAGAAACCTGGGCCTCCTTCACAAACCGTGCACAAATGCCCAAATATAAATAACTTAAAATGTGCTTATCATTGTTTCAGGCAAAATTCTGTGATTCATATATTTTTGTACCTGAATGCATTTGTCCTCTACATACAAACAAATGATGAAGGCCTGAAAATGTAAATACAGTACATATCTTGAAACTGACAACAACAACAACAACAAACTACTACTACTACGCCATTATTTACAGTTTTCCAAAACACAATAAACCAAAAATGCTCAGGATTAGAATTAAAAACATGTAAACAAAACTAAATACCAGCTGAGATGGTGCAGGCTTTAAAAACCTAACAGGCATTAGCTTATCTCATTCATTAGAAACGGCTTCCATACACGTTCCATACACACCACTTATGTTTTGAAGGAATGCACACAAGCATTCAAATACCACTTTACCAATAAGCATTTGGGATCTTCGGATGATGGTGACTTGTAAACAAGTAAAACCAGTGTTTTAAAGAAATGAAACCATCAATTGTTAAAATTTTGAGCTTAATTCAAAAGCAGACCCAAACGCTGACGTAAAACAAGGCCAGCTTGAAGGTGGGAAACTGAAGTAATTATTTTAATGGGACTTATGGAAGAAAGCTGAAAGCAGGATCCAAGCCAATCTCAACAGGTTGTAAAATGGGTAAGAAAAAGGTGAACGCAAGAGGAGCATAAAAACAAAATTTACGAACCAACAAAGACTTAGCGAAGACACACAAAGTAAATGCACATCAGGGATACAGGTAATAATGTACAGGTCACCCCAATCAGATGATAACAAGAGCAGGAAAGGAACAAAGACAGGATGTAGAAAGACAGGCTAGTACCCAACCTTCAAAATAAAACAGGAAGTAGCCTAATTAAAAGAAGGCTTAAGTCTTGCCACTTGCTGAAGATTAAACTGCTCTCACCTCTTTTGTTTTTATGCTGTAATTTTTGGTAATACTTGCAATTTCACATGGATCGCTCCACTGCTCAACCGTTCTGGCACTTTTCATCAGTTATAATCATTCCCTCTATTGCCTGTCCCGGATGAACATTAGCATTACAACTGTGAAGATGCAGTCTTATGTAGCACCGCAAAGGACCATGTTGGATTTTATGCATCACTGACATTTGTGCCTGTTCTTTTACTCAAAACAGCTTCCCAACATACGATCCCAAGCGGTAAAGTCCCTTGTCACCCTTAATATACATATGGGCATGTCAGTGTTTATAGATCTCACTTACTAAGCCACCTGCCCTCCCCTTTGAATATAATATCTTGTGAAAAAAGCATGCATGTATAAATAAATAATAGAAAGGTGCAATGAAAGCATTTTATTTAGTGGCATTAAGAATGTCCTGATTGGGAATTTTTGTTCCCTTTAATCAGATTTTCAAATAAAGGACTAATCGCCACTGTGTAACTGTGTTTTTAGACACAGCACTACAGTACATATAATACACTTTAACATCAGCGTGATGACGTTTTCCTCAGCAACAAGAGAGCTACACAAAGGGTTCTTTGTAGCAAAGAACCAAACTACACGGTAGGTATCATTATGATTTTCATGAAGCATCGGTGAGATATCAATGATTCACAAATTCCACAAATGATAGTGGAAGAGTGTCTGTTTCAGGTGCTGCACTTCTATTCCCTGTTAAGAACAGATGCATTCACTCATTTACAGCAGTGACAAAGAAAACTGTTGCACATGCTACATAAAGCCCCTAACAGGCTTCGTCATTGACTTTATTACTGGCTCTTGGTTCTTGGAGAAAAGTGCACAAGAGTGAGAGGGGAGGGGGGGAGGCCACAAGGGCCGTGACAGGTTAAGTGTTTCATAAAGTGACCAATTAAATTTCTTGCTCAAGCCATCAAAACGCTTGTTTGGTTCATTTGGATCCACTCTGACTGCTCTCAGGAGAAATACTTCCAAAGAAAGCAGCAAACAATGTTGCATTTTGCATGTGAAGGTTCTGATTTAGCTTCAGATCAAAAACAAAGGCCGAGAACTGCAAACTGGCCCCCCAGTCTGTCCATTACCGGCTGCACAGACTCTCCTAATTTGCTGCTTTATCTTTAACCTACTGCATTAGCTATAATTGTGTATGTGCACACACACACACACACACACACACACACACACACACACACACACACACGCATACACCTCCATGTAGTAGACCTACTATATATACTTGCATCCTTGTGAATTTCAACAGGTTAGTGTTACTTCACATCAAACCAGGGTGCTCACAGTGTATTTAATGAAGCTATGTGTGCCAGTGTGAATGCATTCAGGCACTCACTATAGAAATTATACAGTTCAGTCCTATGGTTTTATGTATCAAAACATAATAAATGATCATCTCATTTTTTCAGGTCTCAGAATTCGATAAATACAACCTCAGATGAACAACATATTACAGCGGGCCATTATTGATTTAACAAAAAAATAAACCAAACTGCAGAAACAGTGTGTGAAAAAAAGGCTTTGTGAAAACCTTCATCTGAACAAACAAGAGGGCCTCTGGAACAATGTCCTTTGGACCAACGTGGAGATGTTTGACCACAACATGAAACAGTGTCACATTTGATAAAGGCCAAACAGCATATCACCACAAACACCTCAAACCAGCTGTCAAACACAGCAGTGCAGGGCTGTGTTTGATGGAGGGGTTTGTATGATTTGGGCTTGTTTTGCAGACATCAGAACTGAGCAACTTGCAGCCGTTCAGTCGAGCATGAACCAAAGTATTCTAGAGTCACATGTGAGGACATCTGCCTTCAAAAAGAAAACAAAAGACCCTAACCCCTAACCCAAAATACAACAATGTGAGAGATGAAGTCACAGAGAAAACAATTTCTTCAGGTTATTGCTCTAAAGGTGGTGAAACTGAGTGTATTTTCTTATTAACATGACTGTAAGTATTGAGAGTTGCTGCTGGAAACAGCGACACAGTTTTTCACAGCAATCTATTACTAACATTTCACTTACAATCACTTCCTGTGTTACTTCCAAATTAAACTGCCTGAACCTTTGGCCTCTTTCAGCTCCATCAGGCTGTCTGATTTCTTTGTCTATCAGACTCCAGTGCAGCAACATTGCAACGCCTCCAAATATCAGCGGTTACTTTGTTGAGCACACTGAAAGAACCTACAGTACTACCTCTAAAGTTCAGTCTCGGCGGTCGCTTTCAGACCACTGAAGTCTTCTACCCAACATCTGATGGCGGTTCCTCGTTTTAGACTGAAAACTGAAGTAGATTGTGCATTTGAGGCTGCAGCTCACAGCCATTGCATCTGAAATCTGTGGACTCCACTGAATCTTTAAATAGTGGTTTGTGTGTATTGCTGTTTTTTTCTTTGATTGTCGTGAAGCACTTTGTGCTTTGTATCCAGAAAGGTGCTATATAAATCAATGTTACTTACTTAGTAGTAAATGACAGCTTACTGGCACATGACCTGTGTCAGAGCCCTGAGTGTGATGCACCAGCGGCTGTGTGGTATTTAGCCCCAGTCCTGTGGAGATCTCTGACCCGTCTGCTCCCTCTGGATAGCTGCTGTCTGTTCTTTTACGTGACTTCATCAGTCTTCGGTGTTGGGCTCCGAGCTGTGGCCACTTTCACAGTAAGGAGAAGGTCTTTATCTGGGATGATGACTTGATCGTCATCGCGGTGGGCATTTGTCCACTCGGACATGGGCTTCTAAACATGCTCGGAGCCAGACTGACCCACGGCACTGTGTGTGGGATTAAATGGGCTGACCTGACCCTCTCCTGCACTGAGACGCACTCACTCTCTGCCACAACCTGGAGAAATAAATTTGCTACCTGAAGTCTACTGGAACTTAAAGATGTATAGAAATCAAACATCCTGACACAGTGCGGTGATGAACCCTGGCTCAACGCAGCCACTGTAAAAGCGTTTTACTGTGTGTCGCCGGGGTAGATATAAAAGCAGCAGCTGTGGCCCATTTCAGGAAGCTCCTCATTAGAAGGACTGAAAGCTTGTAGGCTGAACCCTCACAGAGCTCATCCATCTAATCATTTAGATTGATGACGACAGCTCTAAGGGCTTTTCTGTTAGCAGCTACACTTGCTTGCCATGGGAAATGTGTCGTGTGTTTACTGTGAAGGCCACCAGTGACTTGGTTTTTTTTCCTCAGAACTTTCCAACTTTTTAAACTCCTGCACTTCACATTTTCAATTTCTTCTGATTTTTTAATTACTTGTAGCGCCTCTTCTTACAGATTTGTATTTTTATATCATACTCAGATCCCCCTTTTTCATGTGGCTCCAGTTCCAGTCTAAAATTAATTGAAACTAAGACTAAGACCGTAAATACGATGTACCCTGCAGGTAAATTTAAGTTCCTCGATCCTACCCTGAACTTTTCTGGGTCTCACTTACAAGGTGCGTGAAATGTGAAATAATTGTAAGTAAATTTGAGCTTTGTGTAATTTCCAGGACTAAGGCTGTAATTACCCTGAACGAGACCCCAGAAAGTAGAGCGTACTGATGATGTGGGATCGGAGAAATTGTTGGTTTTTCGGCTAAATTACCCAGAAATCCCTGTAAAATACAGTACGTGTATTTGCACATAATGACAGGCTACTTTTTGTGATGTATTACTGGATCATTAAATACAAGACGATAACCATTTATTTTATTTAAAATACAATCTTTCATCAGTAGAAAGCACAAATTTTACTCTGCCCTTAACATGATTCTGGAGGTATGTTTTTTAAAAAACTACCCTCAGCAGCTGATGATCACAGGTGTAATTCAGAAGAGGCAGTCGCCATAGTTTCCACTGCTGATTGATGTCATGAAGTGGAACCAATTTCTGAGGCTCAAAGTCAGTAAGGTATCGCTCCGTTTTGAATTTGTGAAGCAGCATCATCGCAGCATCAACGCAGCATCCGGGCCTGCTTTTGGGGAGACGGTGGCAGCGACGGCACCTGTCACTGACTGCTGAGACAGACGATGAGGAGGATTCTCCTGCTGCGCCCGGCGCCGCAGTTTTGTTTGGTAGGATTTGACTGCATCATGCATATTCAAGATCACCTGTTTGCATTGCAGCGATAAACACTCACACAAGTGAGATAGTCTATTATTCTTTCATGCCACTCGAGAGCAAAATGTAATTTTTAAAGACGGCTATCGTGTAAGCAACAATTTATCTCTGGGATGCCATGAAAGTGGAGCTTTCTCTGCTCCACCAGGCCTTTGCTGTACTGTAGGCGCCTGCTTGTTTGCGACTCTCTCTGCCTTGACCATTGACTTGACCTTTCTTTTCTTTGCTTTTGCAGCATGCTCCTTATCATTATCCATTTGCACCGTGAACCACTATCCAATCAGTATTGCAGCATTTGGCTGAATCTGAGCAGAGAGAATAACTGCTTCTCTCAGCAGTCACAGCATCAATAAACACTAGTGGTCCGGATCTACTGGCAGCCACACATGCCGTAACTTTGCCTCCACCACAGAAGCACTGTGGACCCTTAATGCAGGAAGCACTGAATTCCAACAGAAAGCAAGCTTTCATAATTGATCAAAAGGTTCAAATTCCAAGACGATAAAAGGAAGAGGAGCAGCTCACCTATTCCTGTGATAATGTCTCTGAATAAAGTCGGCAGCACTTGTTTAGTTCATTTTGTGCAGAACACAAACCAAGTGTTGCTTCAAAGGCCCCTTTTTAATGTGGAAGATGGGAAAAATGCACACGCATCCACACCAAAAACTGGGACAGGTGCTGGAACAAAAACATGTATCAACACATGAAGAAAAATAAAACATCTCAAAGATTTGAAAACAGCCACTCTCCATCACACAATACTCTAGTGATGCACAGCCAGCGGACTACCTTGGAAAGCCTAGGAGAAAGTTGGTGACCACTTATGATGTACAGGATGTACAGTTGTAGGTGTTGTCACAGAGAAGCCAAATTTTTTTTTTAGATAAATTAAACACAGCACCTATTTTTAAAAATGAAAAACTAATTATCGCAATTAAGACTAATTTCTGAGATTTGAAATGTCTTCATAAGCAGGACTTGTTTATCATCAGGTGGCACAAACACAGGTGTTTGACAGACAATCGTGAAAGTAAACAAAGACTGCGATTCTTCTGCCAGCTCTTCTGTGCTCATACAATGACATGACATCATTACAGCAACAAATAGTCGTCCTCAGGAAATGGCACCTGTAAATTGAGTTACAAACAACATACAGTGCATGCTGGGACAATATGTCCACATCTATTGTTATTGGAAATAGTGACATTTATATAAGCGTTGAGCAATTTGTTTACTTTGTTACACTTTTGTGGTTTTTATAGAATATTTATATTTATATTTATGTGGTTCTTGACTGACCACTTACACATGTGGTGTCAATTTATGAAATCTGCTGCATACCTTTAATGCTCATTTCTCCAGAGAGAAATATTCTTGGGTGCATGTACAGTATAGCTCACTGGATGGCCACAGAGGGTATCGAGCGGTGTGTGGCACCAGGACACAGCAGCAGATTGCTTGGGTCATGTGGGTGAAGCCTCCATAGACTATAGGATGATGTTAGAAATGACAAACAAAAGAATGAATAAATAAATGACATAATGCTTGAAGCATATTTTTTGAGTTTAACATTAACGGATTTAGTGCTCTACTCAGCACTTAGAGGTGCATTAAAATTTAAAATGATGTTGATGTAATAAAAGAAATCATGTAACTTATGTGCTGTTTCAAGATATTTTAAGACTTTTTTAAATCATATCTTTTTATATAACTTATCCTTTAGTGTGGTTTTGCAGGTCTTCTTGCTTTTTTTGTTATAATTGCTATAGTTTACATTCATGCTTTATCATCATTTATTCATCCTGTTGATAGTTTGTGTTTTGTATTTTGTTGTTTTCTTCTCTATTAACTTTAATCATTTGTAAACAATGCTTTTAATGTTGGTATATATAAATAGTTATAGCATGGTGTCATTTCTGTTAAAAACAGGATTTTTTCCCTCTCTGCAAAAAAAAGGAACCAGAGTGGTCACTGTTGGACTGCCTGTCTTTATTACTTATCAGTGCTCTTAATGTAACATTAATAGAATCAGATTATTCACAAGAATATTGGAACGCAGGACCACAGGTTCTCCCTTGTGATGCGGTGAATGACAGCCAGGTTAGCGTTGATCTTTTAGCTCAGGAGTGTGCCTGTTCCCGTCTATCACAGCAGCCGCACCACTAGTTGCAAAGCCAACATATGTGCACACAGCATTTCTTCAGAGATGCCTTTCATGACAAGGCTTTCTAACTTTGGGATGTGATTGACAGCAGCCCGGGTACACAACTACAATTCAACAAGTTGAAGTAAGGAACCTTTGTAGGGGATTCTGCTGTAGACGATCAGGCGTGCGCTTGACACTCAGTAGACTTATTTCTAGGATTCTTTTGTGAGTGTCCTGTGAAATCTGACTCTCTTCTTTTTATTTCTCTTATTTAGTTAGTGGGAGTTTCCACGCTGAGACGAGTGGCGCCTGGCAGTCAGAGTCAGACTGGAACGGGATCCGGCTTATCCTCTGTGCACTGTGATCTGTTCTGTCACAAGAGCACGAGAGCTGAAAGGGAATTTCTGATGTTGTGTTTGTACTATAGACTGTTTCAAGATAAAGAAACCGGAGAGGGGGCAACCCCCCCATCCCCGAGCACACTGCATCCTGGTTATAACACTTGAATACCAGGACCGAGTGATTTCCAGCAGAGCGTTGAATTGCACCAATATAATATGACCATTAATATTCCATGTAAACTTTAGTATAACAGAACTGTTTAGAGCCCTGCTTCAGAGGTCTTTATCTTGCATGTCAAGTTTAATCTATCAAACACGATAAACTCATGCATTTATTGATTCATTACTTTTATGATTTGTGATACTAAATGAAGCTCAGCGGAAATGTTTATTTCCTAAATCTACACCGTTTGCCTCGCAGTCATTGTCAGTTCAGGTTTTGTCTCCTGACACAGCTGTCAACATCACCCGGTCCTGAGAGGCTCGTTCGCGTTTTAAAAATACTGACAAATACTGACAAAACCTTTACACGTTCCACTTCCAGGAGGATTTTCCCTCTTCAAAGTCAGATTTTATTCTGAATCGTGAATGCAGAGCGGCGCACGCGGTTACCCACCCTGCTTAACCTCGCTGGGAGCTGATCTCCATATCAGCTCCTTCATGTTCTACTTGCTGTTGTTGTGATCCACAAGTTTTCAGGCTGTAAAGGAGGGATGAGCAGTGAGAGGCTTATTCCCGTTCCTGCTGCTCTACATGGGGGCCTGTCAAACTTGGTTTACAGGCTTGGTGCTGACTACCCTAAAGCCAATAAAGCAGCTACAAAACCTTCATGAATTTATAATTTACCTCCTGACTCCCAGTGCCTAAACGCATCACCTTGTTTGGTAAAATCAGAACTTCTTTCATTGTCCAACAGTGTTTTATTTAATAGTCTCACTTGTCAAGTGTTGCAAAGGGACGCCTCTGCTTAAATTAAACGTGGATGTGCTGAGCTGTTCACTGCTGGGCAAATATGAGTGACCTGAAGGTTGATGCCATTATGTTGAAGTGCACTTTAACATGTAGCTGACTGTTTCTCTCTTCTATAAATACCAGAGTGTCTTCACGCAGTCCTCCCTCCTCTCTCTGCTCTCAAACCCCATCATACATGCATCTCAAATTAATTTAACTATAATCAAATTAGTGGATTGCTCCACTGGCAATCTCAGCCAGTTTGTGAATATTATCTCGGATCTGATGGTAAATGTAATCGGGAGTTTCAATTTATGCAAACTATGCTTTCCCTTTGAAAAGCAAGAATCTCGAAATTTTTTTATTTTATAGGTTCTTTTTAGGTATCATAATCAAGTGTACTTGGGAGCAGAGATGGTGTTATTGACTGACATAATTTATTGATTTATTGACCATCATTGAGCAGAAAATGTTTTTTTATCGTCAGAAACTTAAGTGATAGAATTGCTAATATGCTGAGATTTTGTGCTGTTGGAGAAAAACAAAAATCTATAGATTACCTGAGGCTGTCGGGTTATAAAGATCTGTGGCTCGGGAGGCTGTAAGATACAAATAAACAACAAAGACTTTGTGATCATAATCCTAAAAATCATTATTTAGAAGCCCACAACATTCCTTTAAAGTCTGTTCCCAGGCCTTCTCAATAAATACAGAAATAGAAATATTAACGAAAACAAAGTGTCGGGATCCTGGGCTCTTGGCCCAGTGGGTCTCGTGTTTATGTTGTATTTTGGTTATGAATTAAAACTGTAGGTTGCCATAGTTTCCCGGTTGTGACTTGTCCTGTGTCTGTTTGGTCCCACTGTGGTTTTCACGTCTGACTCTGTCTCGTGGTTTATGTTTCACTTGTCTGTGGTTCCCCTTTGTGACCTTTAGTTCATTCCCATGTTTCTGTGCGTTGTAGTTAGGTTTCTGTTTAAATCATGTTTAGATGCCGTCTGTGCCATTCTCCATGTATTAAGTTAGTTACTTCCTGTTTTATTGTGACAGTCTTGTTTTCCTTGTGCTTTGTGTTTAGATTTGCTTCCCTTGTGTAATTAGCTAAGCTGTGCTCCCCACCTGTGGCCCATCCCCCCCATCATCCATTTGTGTATTTATTGTGGTTTGGCTTCCTGCTGCCTGTTTCTAGTGTTTTTCGTGTAGCTGGCTCCTGGCCTGGTTTATGCCTTTTAAGTGCTTCAATAAAGTAAAGTGAACATTGCTCTCGTTTCCTGTCCTGCTCTGAGGTCCCCTCTGCTCTGCCTGCTGCAGCAGACCGCAACATAAACACAAAAACTAGCAAATGCTGCTGCAGGAGTTTTAAGAAAACTACAGACAAGTAAGGAGATCATTCTTCTGCTGAATCCTAGAGTTTAAATTACTGCTGCTATCTGATAGGACAAAAAAAATTTATTTTAAAATATGATTCATCAGGTTTCCAGTTTAAGCAGTAGTTACTGTAGAAGTTACTGTAGAAGTTTGATTCAGAAATGCTAACAGAGTCTTCAAAACAAGGTTTCCCAAAGCAGTGGGTAAACTGACCGTGTCTGATACATGCGGTCTATTAAACAATAAAAGTATGTGTTATGGCCTCCCCTGCCATCTAATTCACTTCAATTCAATTTTACTTCCAGTGTGGGAAATGATCATTTGATCCCCTGCTGAAGGTGTGAATTTGCTCACTTACAGAGAAATGAAGAGTTTCTAATTTTTAATGATAGTTTCATTTTAATAGAGAGAGACAAAACATCAAATAAAAACCCAGAAAAAAAATAAAACCCCACCTTAAATTGATTTACATGTCACTGAGTAAAGTATTTCACTACAACCCAGCCAGAATTCTGGCTCCCACAGATTGGCTGTGTGTCCATTACAATCACTCACAGATACTCCTCAGCTCTATTTGTTGTTGTTGTGTAAAGCACACCTGTCCACAGAATCAGTTTCTCCCATTCCAACCTCTACCACCACCAAGCATGGGCGACACCAAAGAGCTGTCAGAGGACGGCGTGAACAAGAACTGTAGAACCAGACAAGGCTGGAGTGGACTACAAGACCATCAGCAAGAAGCTTGGTGAGAATTGACAACTGCTGTTTCGGTTATTTAGAAATGGAAGAAATATAAAGTGTTAATCAGTTGCTCTTGGTCTGGAGCTCCATGCAAGATCTTGTCTCACGGGGTGATGATGATCATGAGAAAGGTGGTTGATCAGCCCAGGAAAGAGCTTGTTATGATCTGAAGGCAGATGGAACCATAGTCACCAGGAACATCATTGGTAATACAATAGACTGTAATGGAATGAACCACTGCTCAAGATGGCACATGTACAGGCCCATCTGATTCAGAGGAGGCGTGGTAGAAAACGCTGGTCACATGAAACCAAACTCGAGCTCTTTTTTTGATCAACTCGACACGTCTTCCAGCATGACCCAAAGCATACTGCCAGGGCAACAAAGGAAGAAGAACATTAAGGTCATGGAGTGACCCATCCAGTCTCCAGACATCAGTACTATAGAAGATCTGATGCTGTGAAGCAGCCAAAACACCTAAAGGAGAGTTTTTGAAAAGAGGAGTGGGCCAAAATACCTCCTCAGATGTGTACAAACCTGGTGACTAACTACTACAATAACCAACTTAACTATTTGATCATGAAGACAGACATATTTCACTCACTGCAAATCAATTCATGTGTTTTTTTCTGTTTTTTTAGTTGATATTCTGTCTCTCTACATTAAAATGAAACTCATTAAATTGAAAGACTGTTTCTTTGCAAGTGAGCAAACATATAAATTCATTAGGTGATCCAATAATTTTGTTCTACACTGTATTCAGCACAAACTTGGAACACCAGTTGCCTCAAGGCACTTTATATTAAGGTAAAGACCCTAAGATATTAGAAAGAAACCCAAGAATCACATGAAAAAGCCTTTGGTAACAGTGGAAAGGAAGAACTCCCCTTTAACAGGAAGAAACCTTGTGCTGAACCAAGCTCAGGGAGGGGCAACCATCTGATGTGACTGGCAACTACAACCTGCAACTGCAGGTGCAAGATGCTGGCAAGTCTGTCTCTTCTCCTGCTGTCCTCACTTTCTCTCCTCTGTCTGTGTGAATGAGTGTGTGGGCTGGAACTAACCGCTGTTTTTCAGGAGTGTGTGTGGTCCAGGGAGGTCTAAGCAAGCGCACCTGTTCCCATTTAGCAAACACTGGCAGCACTTGATCTCAGAGCTCACCAACACCTGTTAACCTACTTCATGTGGTTGGGTTCTGCAGGCTGCCAGTGGTGGGCAAAGTGATGTTTTGTGAAACACTCATTTCCACAGGGACACCTACTGACCACTTTTGCCATTTGATTATATTGAAAACACCATTCTGTGAAACACTTACAAAGACAAGCATTGCACAGTTCTAAACAAGGCCACTTGTTACACCAGACTATCAGTAATTATGATCAACACATATTTTGGAGGAGATCCCCAAGCAACAATGGAAGAAGAAAAACCTCTGAGGCTGTTAAAGACAGCAAACTGTGACTGTAATGAAGTGTGTTTTCCCATGCTGTGTTACATGTGTGTTTGTGTTATGGCTGTTTCAGCCATTTAGTAATTCAGTGCAATGTGTAACCAATTTACAAAATAAAATATGTCAGTGTCACAAAAATGGCTGCTGTGTGTTGTGATAAGCACACAGGTTTTGAGGATTTGAATATCATCTTTTGAATTTGTAGGTAGGTTTGGTGCAGGCCCTCGGTCTTTTTGGAATCATCTACAGTGGAATAGTGTGAAAGAATCTATCTAATCATGCTTAAAGAGGAAAGCAGAAAAGAAAATCATGTAACCATTCATTTTTAGCAGTGTTTGGTCAGTCTGTCAGCTTTCTGGCAGTTTGCAACGGCATTAGGTTTGTTCCACATAATGTTCAATTCATTCAATTTGATTTATACAGCACCAAATCACAACAAACAGTCACCTCAAGGCGGTTTGTATTGTAAGGTAAAAACCCTACAATAATTACAGAGTATGAGCAAGCTTTTGGCGACAGTGGAAAGGAAAAACTCCCTTTTAACAGGAAGAAACCTCCACCAGAACCAGGCTCAGGGAGGGGCAGTCATCTGCTGTGATCGGTTGGGGTTGAGGAGAGAGAGGCAGGACAATATGACTGGGGTAATATGGTATTATGAGGTCTGTGAGATAAGATGGGGCCTGATTATTCAAGACCTTGTATGTGAGAAGAAGAAATTTAAATTCTATTGTAGATTTAACAGGGAGCCAATGAAGAGAAGCCACCTGGGTGAAACACAATTAGCTGCATGTAGACACACAATGGGACTGTTTTGAAGAAAGCATATACACTTTGTAAGCTCAATTCATCAGGATCGAGCAGCCTGTCCCCACAGGCTGCTTGCAATTCTGTTCTGTGATTTACTTACCTGTTTCCCCTGAAAATCAAGATTTGCATTTACCGGCTCATTTTCTCCTCTTTCTAATGAATCCTGTTTTGAAGCCCCAGCCTGACCCACTCTCCCATGCACTCTGGAAAACAAACCTGCTTCAGAAACTTGGAGACTGAGAGTTGAGTCTGCATTAACAGGATCGGGAGGATGTAAACCTGCTAAGAAAGACTCCAGGCAGTGTCTTTCCTAATACATTCAGTTGTATTCCTTAAAGTCATTAGACCCTCGTGGTCATTCCAAAGTTGAGATTTGAATCTTAAAGGTGACCACTTTTGCCATTAAGGTCCCTCAGCTTTAGAATAATCTCCCAGATCACTTTTTATAAACTTATTTCAATGTGATTTCTTTGTTTTGTTATTATTAATCATCACTTATTATTCTGTAATTGTTTTATGCAATATATTCCTATGCCTTATCTTCTCTCTAATTTTATTATTTCTGGTCATAATAGCTGTTTGAATTTAAAATTTTACATGTCTGTACATGTTTTAAATCTTTTATATTAAACCAAAATAAATAAATCAGGGAATCTAATACTTTGCTTTAGTATCTTCAAAATGAACAAAATCTTGGCACACAGATATGTGGCAGAGTCAGAAAGGCTGACATGAGCTCGCTTAGCTCGACCCACTTGGATCTCGCAGACCTGCATCAGTGCTCCTTTTGAAATATTGTCAAACTCAGTTGCGATCTGGTGACATTCAGGGTCGCGCTATAAAATTTAGATACTTTTCCCGACTCCTCAAACCTTTCAGTGGCTCTTCGTGTCTGTGTTTGTCGTGTTTCTCCCGTCACTTCCTCCTCTAATTTGTCACCAAAGTGAACATTTTTTTACTCAGACTAAAGAAAGAAGTGATGTGTGCCTAACCCACCTCAAGGCTAGAGTGTCTTTTTTTAGAGACAAAAAAAATTTTTCTCTGGTATCCGTCCCACCCCTGACTTCTCCTAACATCCATCACTTTTGAGCCACATTCAGTCTAAGACTCAGTGTTGACTTTGGGCCAATTACATCAAAGTGGGAGGCTACTGTCTTTATTTATGCAATTCAGTCATTCACTCGCACTCAGCACCCGCAGCCCTCGCCTCTCTGTAAAAGCCCAACATGATGGCTGCCAGCAGCTCTCCTCACAAGTAATTTTGTTTGAACTAATGAGCGAAGAGAGAGAGGATCCCGCTTGGCGTTTGCTTTTAAACACCTTTGATGAATGACTCCTGTCCCAGTGGCTCATGCTGTCATTAGCTTGACACCAGATAGAAGTGAAGTCCTAAAAGAAAATGGAAAATTGATTTACCTCAATTTTCATCCGGAGCAAACAGTTCATCCCCGTAATCCCACGCGACGGTGCACAGAGCGATTAGAAAAGTGCCGGCGTGTGGTTCCTGTCGTGCTCATGTGGAAAAGCACCATTCTAATCAGCAGTTATGCCATCGTTTCACTGCGCTGCACCACTATTAATGTGATATAAAAGACAGTCACCCAAGCTGGAGTTTAATTTCAGCAAGGATTCAATGGGACTTATTTTGAAAGCTAGTTCCACTCTAATTGTATTATATTCGAGCATATGTTCGGGGCCTCAGTTAGGGAAACATTTGGGGATTAATGGAAAAAGCCGAATATTTGATTTTCCAAAGCTAGATATCAGTGAATTAAACGGCTAATCACCCCATGAGGGAGTGACAACTACAGCTGTTGTTTTTATATTTATTATATTTCACATAATTCTATGTAAGATTTGCAAATCACAATTAGTTTATGTGGGTTTTAAGAAAACCTTCTAACGCCCACTTTTACTGTGAAACATTTTCAGCATGAAGAGGGGAGCATCAATCCTGAGTAATGTTCTGGCCCCATCAGTTAAAAAGTAATTAAATCTGATTGGCAGTTTCATGCAAACTGCTATCAAGCGAGATCATTTTTTACATGTTGCATCCTGGCGGTCCGTCCAGCGGATGCCACGGAGGTGGTTCAGTAAGTGGCAGCTAATTTCAAAGGCACTGTTTCAAACAGCTGAACAAATATCAAAGGCACAGTGTTTCTGTGCAGTCTGTCTGCTAGCTATAAGCACAGAGTCTGTATTAAAAAGGGAAATAAAAAATATGCATTTTAGTGTGTGGTAACTTTGTTCTTAGAGATGGAGAAAGATGAAGGAGAGGAAAGGTGAGGAACTGATATTTAAAGCTTATATGTAATGCCCTGAGAAAGAATTTCAATATGACACTATCTATTTCATATTTAGAAATGTTTTTGACAACAAATAAATTATAATAATTGCATGTTATTCGGCACAGCTGCAGTGCAGACTGCAGCATCCATGGTCACTGCTGAGTTGGGCAGCAGAAGAGACATAAAAGAGAAAGATGGAACTCAAAGAAATGTGAATTGAAATTTCATAGAATTTTTTGGTATAACTTCCAATGGTAAAAGGCTTGTGGGCAAACTTTTACATATATTTTTAAATTAAATTGACCACATTTAAATTAAGTGACCACATGTTTCATGATCTACAGTAAGTCATCAATTTGAATTTGACCCCATGACGTTAATGTAAAATGTATATTACAGAATGTTGTTGACTAAAATCAGCAGCACAGCTCAACTTACTGTGGCCAAGAAAACAATCCACAGTAGCTCGCACCTGAAATGATTACGTGACTTCTTTCAGAGTGAGTTATTTTTCCCTGCTGCACCGCTACAATCGAACTCAGGGATCTCCCACCTGTCAAATCCCACTTTAACCCCTGACTCTATCTCCATCAAAGACACGTTCACTAACAGCAGCTTGGAGGATTAGGAGTTCACTCCATACCTAAACAGCCACTGCAATTTCATATGAAGTGAGGTATGTATACGGACCGCAGCACAGGAAAACAAAACAGCTGGAAACACATAAGAAAGAACACAAAGAAGTTAAGTGATCATCCACATCCACCCCAAATATGGCAAACATCACCATTTTTTTTATTGCAAATTGGCTGTTTTCACCATCTGCTTCTTTTTCTCTGTTATGACTTTATGGATTATTGTTAGTGTAGCCTGAGGCCAAATGCCATTTCAATTCAGACAGCTCATCAAAACAAGTGACAAGAGTTGAGGTGTGAATGTGGTGTAGTGTGAAGTTGTTGGAACTCTCACTTTAAAGAGCAGCCCAGCACCTGAAAAGCATTTTGGGGTTTATTATCCTGTGGGCCTCCAAATTTCAGCATCTCGAGTCCATCTGCATCCCCATCAAAGCCATTCTTGTGGTCTTCCCTTTGAGCAGAATGAACGTGAATGACAAGCCACATCAGTAAAGCAGTAATTCCCTTTTGATAGTTTGTTAATAAAAAATAAAAAAAGTTTAAAGTAAAAAAAGTTTCTGTCATCAAGAATAAATAGCTGGTCCGTTCATTAAGCTCCCAGCATTCATTTAGGCTTCTGTCCTTCTCTGTTTGATGTCTTTTGTTACACAGAGACTGGCTCAGGCTATTCAAAGCACTGCTGTGTCACAAAAACAGCCTCCACAGACTATTTAAGATAAGTTCTGTAATGGTGCATTAACAGTGTTTTCACTGCAGGCATGTGGCAGTGGGGTGTGGTCATCTGGGTCAACTGCAGAGGTGGGAACAGTGGTTTAGAGAACATGACCAGCAAGTTCCACATCTGGCATGCATCTGCTGACTAACCTCTCCTTTCACACTCCACAACCTCACTGAAGTAAGCACTGATGGTATGTGGCTGACCTGGCTTCCTTACACTCTGGAGAGCACATGGTAGCAAGACGTGTGCATTAGGCCACAAGTTTGTTGCTCATGCTTCCCTGTGTGAAAGTCCCCATAACTCAGCTGTGTTCACTTGTTTAAAATAATACACTTTTTATCCCATGTTCATATATCCTGCTGAACCGCAGCAAGCCATAAATTATAGCACATGCTCACATTATCCCTGTTTGTTGGTCCACCACTCCGGTGTCACAGGACCTGGGCTAATTGAGGTGTTGCTGCGTTTCACCCCAGTTTCCACAGGTTTGATTGACAGTGTGAAGAAGAAGTTGATGACACTGCAAACTCTCAGTCAGCCAAACATATCCAAACTCGGGGGGGGGGGGGGGGAGAGAATGTTTTGAGAGGGTGAGGGGGAGAATTTTAGAGGGGGGTTTAGGGGGG
>VOQJ01047608.1:33852-49085 GCA_015052665.1 Apistogramma diplotaenia | reverse complement strand
TCCAATGTCAAAATTCAGTGAAGAAGTTTTCATCTCTGCCCTCCAGTCAACACAATGCTTTTATGATTTTTGTTTCCTGGGGGGTGGGGGGGGGGGGAGTCTTATTGGTTACACTTAGCACTCTCTCATTACAGTTACATTTAATAAATTGTACCTGCTGACAGAACTGAGGGAGACCATGCGTTCACATACAGAACAGGTGTTCGTAATGAATGAACCTTCCACAAAGACACGTGCGCCTCAGTGTTTCTGCAGATGGAAGAAAGGCCACTCAAGGCTAACAGAAATTGCACAAATCACTACATTCACGAACAGCCTTGGAGCCAGCCGAAGGTTGTTGGGGGGTCACTGAGGGGAGTGCAGACATGCACAGCAAGATATGCAGCCTGATTCCCATCTGGTGGAGGCAATATAAGAACTTACATGAATCTGGCTCTTTTCCAGACTCGCTCCTTTCACAGATGCTTGGATTGACTTTAACGTACAGTAAAACTAGCTTTATTTCTTGTTTGAATAAAAGGAACCAAATGTAGGGTGGTGAAAGGGAGAGGATGTGATGATCTGTGGGATTTTTGGGATTTGTTTTGCTGTTTTGCCATTTTTAAGTGCTTTAAGTGCTCCTCATGTTATTGCCTTTTCTGATTATTACTGTTATTATAAGGTTGAATGTTTCCATATTTCAGTTCTGGTTTATTGAGTAGTCTTTCCTCTGTTTCATCCTCCTATGCCGTCTCCTCCTTCAGGTTCACTGATGCTTCTGTTTCCCAGAAAACAGATTTCCAGTGGGAGAAATGTTTTGTCAGTCTTCAGTCTCAGCTGATGGCAGGTTTCCCCAGCTTTAGAGAGGAGAGACTGAAACTAGCACCATTAACTAACAATGGGCCGTGAATTCAGTTTGGTGATTATTAGTATGCAAATTGTCACGGTACTCATGGCCATTATCAATGGCTATGAGTAGCATGCACAGAGACTTGAGGAATGACTGCAATCACAGCATTGAAAGATGGTGAAAGATGTATTCGAAGGTCACTGCTTCGTGACAAAAATACTTATGAGCCTCGGAAATGAGACCCAGGTCGTGGTTGCAGGAAAAGGGTGATAGACTGAAGTCTGTATGGTTTATCTAAGATATGCACACAAACAGGCGGTACCTTCAAGACCTGTTGTCTATATATACAGTATCTCTGTTTTTGGTAGGCAGCTCCAAACTGGGTGTCATCAGCCTGCAACACAGCAAATACACAGTGTCACAGTACACTCTGTATAATCTTAGCCCTGATTTATGCTGCAGTGCTGAATCTTTCCGGCCCTACGGTGTAACCTGCGTAATTGGCCAGTGACGTTTCCGCCACTTATTCTTGTGCAGGTGCATTATGTGTTAATTACCTTTAGTGGGAACGCTACGCCGTAACCTGACCTGCACCTCCCCAGAAATATCAAATAACATCCGTGATGTCCCTCCCTATCATGGGGCATGATTAGCCAGGGACTCCAGGGACATGTCCCTATCAATATTTGCTCCGCAGGTGTAATTGGCAGCACATCGGACCCTGATTCGTCGATGAAAACCCTGAAAACCGATTCGACTCACGACTCCCTTCCAATGTTAATACCAAGTCCTCTGAATACATGTGCAGGATCTGTCAGTATGTTGTGGCACTAAATTGTGAGAATGAATTTGGTCTCAATAACTTGGTCCAATTTCTTTCTAGCATTATTAGTCATGACTGGCATTACTTTTCTATTTATTTATCTATGTATTTATTATTTATGTTTAATTTATCATGTGTATATGTGTATATATATGTATATACATATATATATATATATATATAATTCTAAGAAATTGTAAATTTCAAGGTATTCGTGCTTTGATTCATTTTGACATTGAGCAGGCCTACTCCAGGCAATCCAAGAGAGGAGGAGGACAGCCACTGCCTTTGGTGATTCCTTACCTGTCAGAGGTATCAGAACAGCTCAGACACAACATGCTACACAAACAATTGGTCCACTATGAGGACCGACATACAGTACGACATACAAGGAGGATTGACTTACTGTATAGATCAGGAAAACCAAACAGCCTCTGGGATCTGGGGGATCACACTCCTCAGCCTCCCCAGTAAGGTCTATGCCAGGGTGCTGGACAGGAGGGTCCATCCATTAGTCGAACCTCAGATTCAAAATACAGTTTTCATCCTTGTCGCAGAACACTGGACCAACTCTTTACCCTCTCAAGGATATTCAAGTGTGCGAGGGAATTTGTGGACTTGAAGAAGGCATTCAACCGCGTCACTCTGGGAGGCGCTGTGGGGTATCACTGAGTCCCTGTACTACCGCATCGAAAGCTTGGTTCAGCTTGCTGGCAATAAGTCCGACTCATTTCCTGTGGGTGTTGGACTCTGCAGGGCTGTCCTTTGTCACAGATTCTGTTCATAATTTTTTGGACATAATTTCTAGGTGTAGCCATGTGGCTGAAGGTTTCCACCTTGGAGGCCCCAGAATCTTATCTCTGCTCTTTGCAGATGATGCGATCCCATTGGCTTCACCAGGTGGTGGTTTGCAGCCGAGTGTAAAGCAGCCGGCGTGAGAATTAGCACCTCTAAGTCTGAGGTCATGGTCCTCAGCCTGAAAAGGGTGGAGTGCCAACTCTGGCTCGGGGACAACTTGCTGCCTCAGATGGAGGAGTTCAAGTATCTCTGGGTCTTATTCACAAGTGATGGGAGATGATGCATTGGATTTTGCTGCAACCGCTCTCTTGTGGTGAAGAGGGGGCTGAGCATAGCTATCGATTTACCAGTCAGTCTACCCTCATCTATGGTCTTGAGCTTTGGGTAGTGACTGAAACAATGAGATAGTGAATAGCATCGCATTCACATCATGTCCATGTCAAGAGCTGAAATGCCAGGTCAGCGCCCACAGTGCCTCCAAAAACAGGTTTGTTAGTGCACTTCTCCCACAGTCGGAGATAATGAGATGAAAAAAA
The DNA here is from genome assembly GCA_015052665.1 of Apistogramma diplotaenia. Classification (NCBI taxonomy): domain Eukaryota; kingdom Metazoa; phylum Chordata; class Actinopteri; order Cichliformes; family Cichlidae; genus Apistogramma; species Apistogramma diplotaenia. Next base: position 46,099 of record VOQJ01047608.1, on the reverse strand, counting down.
CACCGCCTGCTTGTTTTTTCATGCCTCAAAATGTTGCTGTGCTGTTAAAAAGTTTGAACTATTGTATTTATGAATTATGCATGTCATTCATTATGAATGCACACTCATAAATGCATTATTCACTGTGCAGAAAGCCTGCTGTTCATTCACACAATTAAAGCATTAGTGGAATAATGACAATTTATATAACAGTTCGTGAATGGATAACCAGCGGTCCCGGTGGCTCCAGGTAACCACCAATCAGTGGTCATTGGGAGCAGGACAGAGTTTCCTCTTTCCTCAGCTGAACCCGTGTATAGTTCAACCACATGCTCTGTTAATGAGCTAACATCTCTACTCTGAACTATCTCCACTCTTCTAGGCCTGAAGTGATGTCAATACCATGACGGGAAGACGTCTCTCTCGGGAGCTTTAATGAACAGACTGAACAGCTCTCCCACATCTTGGAGACCCCGAGGACACAGAAGTGTGGCTACTAGCCAGTAAATCTAAAAAAAAACAAACACACATGAACTCATGGTGCCTTGCACTGAGAAGGATTTACTGCCTTTGCAAGTTCCATCAAAGTCAGAACGGTTTACAGGTGGAAATCATAAAGGAAACCTGGAGAACTCGTGCTTGAACGAGTCGAACGAATTAGCCTAATTAGTTAAATTCTCATATGTTTTAACCCCATCGTTGTGACTAGTGCGGCTCTCAACCAAACACTGCGCTCGCTGCCTCACTCTACCCTAAAAACAAAGTCCCCGGGCTATTTCTTGTGTTGCCCCCAGGCTCTGTGTGGACTGCTGTCCCACACAGAGTCCTGATCAACAATGGCTGGCATTTCCACATCAGTGTTTTAAGGACACATATATTTTGTGTCAGTATCATCACTGTCAATATTTTCCTATTACCCTGTTTCTATTTGTACACATTGATTATTTATTTGTCTTATTATGCTGTTATACGTTTTATCTGGTGTTGTTTGTGTGTATCTGCACATTTTGTTCTAATTTAATCTGTTTTGTTTGTAATTAATTTTCATATCAAGTATGCTGGATATTTGTCCACTTTTCCCTGATCAGTGTAAGTGTGGAATGTTGAATTTAATGTTATTATTATAGTCACCAGCCACTTCATTAGATACTAGCTACTTCAGACACTCGTTAATGCAAATATATAATCATCACATGGCAACAACTCACTGCATTTAGACATGTAGTCATGCTGAAGTTCAAACAGCATGAGTAGGTGAGCATTGCCTTGTTGAGGTCAGAGGTCAGAGGTCAGAGGAGGATAGCCTGACTGCTTCAAGCTGAGAGGAAAGCAACAGAAACTCACTAAGGTATGCAGAAGAGCATCTCTGAATGCACAACACGGTGAATGTTAAGTAGCAGAACTACACTGATTGCTGCTTCTGTCAGCTAATAACAGGAAACACACAGGCGGCCCAAACTGGACAACACAGGTTTGGAAAGTGTCGATTTCTGTTGTGACATTTGGAGGGTCAAAATTTAACGTGAACAAAAACAGTCCAGGGTGCTGCTGCTTCGGGGGTGTTTTCCTGCCATACTTTGGGACCGTTAGTACCAAGTGAGCAGAGGTGGCAAAAGTACAGACTGTACTTAAGTAGAAGTACAAGTACTTGTGTTAAAAACTGCTACAAAGTTGAAATACTGATACAACTTCTTTACTCAAGTAAAAGTAAAGTACAGGCTCTGAAATGTACTCAGAGTAAGAAAGTAAAAGTATCAGGATGTGTAAATGTTGGATTCAGTGAATGAATCTCAGCATCAGCAGCTTTGATTCAAACTCATCTCTGCTTCACTTCCTGTAACTGTGAGCATGAACACAGACTCTGTGCACCAACACAGAGCTTTACTGTAACAAAGTTAGAGTACCTCGGTTTGTTCTGCAGGTCTTACCTCTCTGCTGCTTCTCCTCTTCCTCAAACTGCACACACTTTCCTTACTTCCCACCTTTGCAAGTGAGCCTTGTTTAAACTCCACAGCCTACCTGAATATTGATGAATATCTTTTCATGGCTGCTTCCAGCAGGATAACACACCAAGTCACTGGAACTGGTTTCTTGAACTAAAGATGTGTTGCTGACAAATCTGCAGCAGCCGTGTGATGCTCTCATATCGATGTCTTCCTGAGACCTTGTGAGACCTTGTGTCCTCTGTAGTGGTCACAAAAATAAAAGTTAAACTGAAATATACTTTTTCCTTGGTTCTTGGGAGGATGTGGACCAGAATCTCTGAGGAATGTTTGCATAACCTTGAATTTATGTCATGAAAAATTAAGGCAGTTCTGATGTGGAAAAATGGACCCAACCCGGTACCAGCAAAGTATAAAATGGTGAGTATAAATAAAGATTTTTCTATCCAGAGTAAGCATGTGATTCCACCTTCCCTTACCTGGGAAGGTCACTTACTGCAACAGCAAACATGCATCTCAATGAGTGGAAGAGTCCAAACGTAACTGTGAAGGAGACGGTGACTCTGTCCGCTGAGGTTTTACTCAGATACGTTTAATAGTGGGACAAATGTGAACCTAAGATTTCAAACTGTCTCGATTCAGTCTGACATCGTGTTGTTTTGGGGATTTTTCTGAAAGGCTACAAGTTACTTAAAAATAAATCATAATGGATTACGGATTTGTTAATCCATAATAATTTGCTTCTTGCATAAACAACCTACTTGGGGTCTTTTTATTTACTTTTATTAATGCGAGAAGACTTTCAATACACCAGCAAGGTGCTCTCTGCCTAATCAAAGGCTCCTTTACTGAAAGGATAATACCTGACTTGTGGCTGCGCTTCCTCATATTCCGTTTTGTGCTTATATGGAATGTAGTCAGTATGCAGCTCAAAGCTCATTCACAGGAGAACCAGGAACATCAGGTGAATTTATGATGGATCGTCCTCCCACAGCGTACAATATGACCAAGACAAAAGAGGCACTTTGGGGGACTTTCAGAGCATCCCACCTGTCTTTTCGACCTAAATCACAAAGTGACTCCGGCAATAGAGAGCGTCCTCCAGTTCAGACATCATAAATTCACTCCATTTTCCAAATTAAACTCGGATATTGTGTACGGTCTCTAACAGGAAGGCACACTTAGACAAAATAGAGAGGTGAAGAAGAAATAAGAGCAAAATCAAGGCCAACAAAAATGCAAAAGAGGTGCATGAATCCAAACAATGCTGTCCGCTTATAAATATTTAAGATGCCACGTTTTATTTCACTGCTGATTCATTTGATGTCCAAACAGAAGCACACAGATCCACCACAATAAAGAGGAAGATGTTTATGGGATTAAATCACTTTCTTTTTACTTCCCCTGAAACTTTTTTGGGTAACTGTTGTTCCTCCAAGCCTAATTTAATGAAACCTGCTGGGAAGTTTGGCACAGATCGATCACTCTCTTTATTGGATTTTAGGGAGGCAGGAGAAGAACACAGGAGTCCCTTTCTTTTTGTTACTGTGAACCTCAGCCAACAACACACGTGTTTCTCAAGGAGGTGGAACAGCAAGTGGAATAATAAGTGTAATAAGTTTGTAGCCACCCCCATTTTTAAGTGTATTATACTTTATTTCCACTGTTGGATTATAAGGTAATCGGACTGATTCGATTAAAGCCAAACGTGCCACAAGACTTTCCTCTCAACTTTACTGGAGCAGCTTTATAAATTATTCCTATTCATGTCAAATCGTCGGTCTTGGTGTGGCCGCTGCAGCCCACTCACTGTCTGTAACCCAAACCTCTTCTGATTGGCTGCTCCATACAAACAGAAGGGCTTTGTGCCTGAAATTACCATATTAACAATATCCTTAGTGTGGCATGATCCCTATGACATCATACAGATCCATGAGTAGAAAAACCCTCTAAATGAGATTAAGTTTCATCCTGCTTTATTACTTTGGTTTTACAAGAGAAATTTTGGATCCTGATCTCAGCAGCTCTCAACACTTTGATCTTTTTGGAGATGTTAATTATGCATGAAAGATGGCGTGGTGATATGAACAGTACACTGTAAAAAATGTGACCCATTTTAAAACTTGCACCAAAATCTCTCTTGTAGCAGGGCAGGGACGGGAGTAAATGCTGGAAGTGGAATCGCCCATGTCTTTCAGATATTCAGGTCAGTGGATTAGCCAAAAATGTCTGTACACCCAGTTTAACTAACCATGCTGACCAATAGACTTTCTATTAAACAGGATGTAACAACCACAATGTGTGAACCCTTGTTTTCTGGCCTCAAGCTGAGAATTATGGCCACCCTGTTGCTTTACCAGACCTCAAAGGTCAGAGTTGGATCTGACAAAGACAAAGAGCAAACACACTTACCAGTGAGAAGGTATCCATACCATACACACAAAGTACAAAGGAGCAGGGATCTCCACCATCCTGCAGTACCTCTTCATCCCGAGTCTGCTGCAGGCGCTATGGAAGTCGTCGTGTTTAGTCGCGGTGCCAAAGAGCCACCGTTCCGGCCTTAATGATGTCACACCCGTTGTCTTGACACCACATGTAATGAAGGAGCTGCAGGGACTGGTTCTGGCCTGTTTGGCTGGGGAGAATCCTCTGATCAGCAGCAGCGCCAGAGATGCCAGTAGGCTCAACGATCCACAAGGCTGGAGCCATCATCGCTCGGAGGTTGGAAACATTTGAGTCAGTGAGGGACAGGAGGTCACTGAACAAACTGCTCCCCATCATGGACAGTCCATCTCACACACTCCACTCCACTCCACTCTCCGCCTCCCTCAGACTGGTTGAACCTCGCTGCCATAAAGAACGCTTCAGGAAGTCATTCCCGCCGTTCTCTGTAAAACTGAACTCTTCTTTCCGTGACAGGTGAACACACCTGTCAGGACATAAGATCGCACACACATTTTTCTATTACAGGATCTTGCCGCTGTCTTTCAGATTCTTAGTTTACATATTGAAATTGGCACCATTCTCCTTCACGTCAGTCTACATTTTCCAGGAGGCCCATCTGGCCTCGTTTCAAGGCTCCTTGATTCTGTAAAACTGCATTTTACGCTGATAAAATCAAATACATGAAAATAAAATAAACCTCTTTCAGGTCCGTTTTATGTTTGATTGGTATTTGTTCTCATTCTTCACTCTCATGCTCCATGTCCTCCTCGCTGTTTGCTTTGGACTCTGTCCTGCATTTTGCTTTTATCACTGCTGTATGTGTGTAATTTTGCACTTTGTGCCTCGATCATTTCTACTGTTTTATTTGTTGTGGACTTTCTTGCTGCTTTAACATAATTTCCCTTGTGAGATCAATAAAGTATCTGTGGCTTGCAGTGCTAGTCCTTGTTCTGCAGCCTCTGTGAGCCACACGTGGACCAGCTCTCAGCCAGCTGCAGGTTCTGGCTGGAGTCGGCCTCCGGCTTACAGTAGATCCCTCAGAAGAGAACAAAAATACAGTCACCAGCTGCAGGCCAGCAGTGCAGTTGGAATCAGAGGATTAAGAATCTCTGGGGACAACAGCGAGCCAATCAGCACAGCAGTAAGGAAGCAGAAGGGGGGGGGGGGGTGTTCACTGGCTGGTTTCAGTCCCATTCATGAATTTGACTGTACACTAGTTCATCATTTCTACATGTAAATCTCTCCTTCAATAATTGATGCATAGATTTTAACCTATAAACGTCTATATTCAAATTCAGTTGCATCCTAGATTTACATAGAAATGTTTTTTTATTCTGAAGCAATGTTTTGGCCACTGAAATTAATATAATTTACCACATTTCTATTCAGTCATATGAAGAAAACAAGGGTGTAATATACAGCCTGCTGGGGCACCTCGTGGTCCACCTGGCTGCACTGAAGGCCGACCACCTTCCTGCAGGTTTGCGTGCCCCGGGCCATTTAGAGCTCGCCATCCCCTCACTTCCCCCCCCCACTTTCAAATAAATGTCAAACAAATGCCTTAAAAGGCCAAAATAAATTATGCTATATTCAATAAGACTTGAAACTAGCGACCGAAACTATAAACCCATCAGAAGATTTTTACTCGGGCCATAAATCAAGTGAGCAGCAGGACTGTTTTCTCTCTTTCACACAATCGGACGCTTTTCTCGGCCGGCCGGTAGAAATAAAACAAATGCAGGCTTAAGGCGCTTCCTCGTGCGCTTCACTTTACAGGAATGGAGGCCACATCAATCTTCTCTTTATCAGCGCCTATAAAAGACACCGATCTCAACTATGAAACTGACTCAAGTATGTCCATGACCCGCGGACACCACAAACCTCTTTGAAAAACCCATTTATTCACCTGCTGGAGCAAAGTTCACAATTTCTCGTCCTCCATCGCCCTTGTGACTGCGGGTTATAAGCAGTGGACACGAGGACATGTCCAGATATTAAACACACAAGAGAAAACATTTAAAAAAAGAGACTGCAACAAATATGAAGGCAATTTAAAAAAAAAAAAGAAGAAAGAAAAAGAAAAGACTTTACAGGAGTTCGTTTAATCCCAAGCTTTTCTGGGGGTGGCTGTAGAGGGAAGAGCTCATACAAACACTTCACTGTACATACAGATTTACATTGTGTGGGACATGATGTATGGTCCCACCTCTGGTATTCTGCACAACAAACACCCTGAGGTGGGGAGGCTGCATCCGAACTCGGCTCCTGCTGCGTGTTTGCGTCTGTGCCGGTGTTTCAAACAGCCTGCAGAGTTTAAACAAACCAAACCCGCAGCGCCGTGATGAAGAGCTGAACACACAACATACTGTAATACTACTTTAACTTTATGACACAAAATTTGGAATGGAGACTCGAGAAAGTGGGCGAACCCTTTCCGAACACCTGAATTAGCCTGGTGGTGGATGCAGACGCGTCGGGCTGCGGAGCCGAGGCGCAGACACGCAAATCAGTCGAACGCTCACTTTTTTCTTTTGGAGTTGAAATGACGAGCTCGCCGTCGCCGCCCTCGTGGCTGAGCAGAGCTGCAGCAAGGCGGGGGGGCCCGCGTGGCTTCGTTTCAAGGTGCCCCTTGATTCTGTAAAATTGCATTTTACTCTGATAATAAAATCAAATGCATGAAAATAAAATGGAAGTATATATAACTCTTTCAGGTCCGTTTTATGTTTGACTGGTATTTGTGTTCTCATTCTTCTTCACTCTCGTTTCCGTGCTCCATGTCCTCCTCGCCGTTTGCTTTGGATTCTGTTCTGCTGTCCTCGTCTTCTAGCTCCTCCTGGTCGTCGTCCTCCATCGCCTCGTCCTCCTCCCAATGCTGAGGACGAATACAAGGCTTCAGCTTAACTCAGAAACAGACAGCGCTGCCTAACATCTGCAAAAGCGCCTGCAAAGCCAGCGGCTCGTATTTGTTTGCTGTGTCTCATCAAATCTCCACTGCCTGAATGTTCAGGAGACTTTAAATCGGTTTTACTTACATCAGAGTCTTCATCGCGAAGCCCTTCATCACCAGAGGCCTCGTCTTCATCAGATGATTCTGGAAAGGGCGGGAAAAGGAGAGAAAAATCAATCTCTTTCAGATGAAACAAACAGCTTTCGCTCCATGCAAGCGAAAACCTTCCACACAGGTAATGAACAAAGAGTGTTTCATGCTTCACACTGGCATTAAGTTGTGACAATAACATGAACTTTATGATGCAGGAGTGCTGATGTCATTAGGGTTTGATGAATCTGTCCTGATGGATCAGCCGCACTCGGTCATAGATGCTGCTAAACACTCCGCTGCTATATGTCATAACTATAAATATGCTGCCCAACAGTAAAACCAGGGACAACTTAATCGTCATGACGATATGGAGACTGTAAGGATGAAATAAAGAGGTTCCCACCTCATTAAAAAACCAAAAATCTAATGAAGCACAACGTAATTACATGACTGAGGCTTTTATAAGCAAATCACAACTACTTGTAGAGTCATTTTGAAATGACAGAAACTGGTTAATCATCAACTCCACAGACCCCAAAACTCCAAGTGACGAGTGGGAGCTGCTCGTTCCTCAGCCAGTGACGGCGACTGGAAAGGTGAGTTTTACAAAGTGTGGAAGGGAAAGTGGACACGAGTGGAAGTACGAGAGCATCTCTGCCAGATGTTCCTCAGCCGTCAGTGAGTGGGGATGAAGAGCGTTTCAGAGTTTGGCTGCTTGTTGTGAAACGGCAGCATTTATGTAACAAAATGACAAGTACAAATTTCCTAACTGGCAGCCTTATTATCTGCATCACGCCTGGGACTAATCAATGTATAATTAATGTTACTCGTACAAACAACAATTAGCACAATTGGGAAGCAGAGAGATGGCTTAATCGTTTCTGTTTCCACTGTATAAACTATGATTCACTAACTAGTTTGACAGTTTTAAGCTTCCTGTCGAATTCCCGAGCCGGGCCTATAAAAAGCTCCGAGCGCAGCATCATCCTGACACTCGGAACAAACTTCTGCTTCCTGTTCATCATCAACTTCTTTTATGAACTTTTTTTATTTGTTCAATGAACCTTCACATCCTGGACCACTGACAAGGATATTGGAACTCAAGGCGCAGGTTAATTATTTCATGAAAGCCAATTTTCTATGTGGTTCAATAAACCGTTTTATACAGTACGGTAATGAGAAATGAGAGTGAACAGAGTGGGGCCTTGTTGTTCGCTCAAAGGGGAGGATCTGAACGCTGCCGGTCAGGTTGCCAGGCAACAAGAGTCATGTTTCCGTGCAGTGCATCGTCAAGAGTGGCTGCGCGATGGCCAACGCCGTTTTCATAAATCTTAACCAATTTCGGGCCGTCTTCAGAGTCCCGGATGAGTCGAGGTGAAATGACAAGATAATGAATGCCAGTCAGAATAATGAGAAGACAATAGTGTGGCGGCGCGGAGGCTTCAGCAGAGCATCGATGTGACCTGTGCCACTGCAGCAACTTCAACAAGTCAATCCAGTCAACAAACCATTGAAAATGTTCAAAAGATGAGAGTACAAGCTCAAAAAAATAGATTCATTTTTCATCAAATCATCTGCCACACCCTCTACTGAACGGAGCGCATCATCGGAGGGTCTTCAGGTCTGCACGAGACCTGAAGACCCTCGGGCCACCAGAGATGATGATTCGACAGGAGAGAGCTGGGAGTCAGAAGGTTAGTGAGACTAAACAGAAGAACAAACACTCACCATCTTCATACACCAGCTTAGCTGTGCGGTCAACGTCCGACACCAGGCTGCTGCTGTCATTTGTCGCCATCTAGTGGTGAAATGGAAAACAGTTTGACCCAAAAGCAGGATTAGGATTGTATTTTACTAAAATACATGGTTGCAAAAAGGTTTTATTTTTCATGTTGTGAAACTGCCGGTAGAGCAATATATTTAAATTGTTTTTACTTTAATGGTTTTGAGTACCAAGCATTACTATATTTGTCCAGTTTAAAATTCCTACTCAACCCTTTAAAAAAGTGGGGTATTGATTTTACTGGTTTTTGCTCAGAACAAAACATCTTTTAGACAAACCAATCCAGCACATCTGAACCTTAAAAACTAAACTAAAAATCAATGTGAATATAAGTTTTGTTACATCTGCAGTTTCCCTTAAGAAACACACTTTCACCAAGCTGCACTTTTCCTCTCGTTTCAGTTTCTAAAGAAAGTGCCGTGACAAGCCCAAGTCGTGTTATCATCATTATTAAAAGTGTACACTGGCAGAGAGTGCTCATTATATACTTTGAGGAGCCATCGTGGATATGGATACAGACTGTTCTAGAGGTGTATTCAAGACAAGACAGCTTGATTGGCTGTGACTGTGAGAAAATGTCATTTCTAGGCGTATATTCATCCCAACTATATATAACCGGTGCTTATATTCCCATACAGACGGTCCATTATCTACTATTTTTATATCTGCATAAAATGTACTTAAAAAGAGCAACATACAGTGTGACATCTGCTTGTTACTATATAATTACAACACCATCTAATATTGTCTGGTTCTTATCTCGTTTGGGGAGTTTATTTAAGTTTCAGGCTGCTGTGAATTTCCCCTGAGGGATAAATAAAGGATCTCTCAAAGTTTGGTTTTACAAAACCCTGATCACCTGGAGCTCTCAGAGCCGTCACTGAACGCTGCACGTTTAGAAGCAGGATGAAAGCTCATCTGCCTGCATCTTCAGCCTCGGCGCTCCCAGGTCTGAACGAGCAGACGTGGGGAGAACAAACTCACATGTGGTATTCTGTGTGTAATAAGGATAAACAGAGGTCCTGAGACCCCTCACACACCCATTTGAATGGCGCATCATAATCCTATTTATTTTTATTATAAGGGATAATTATGAGTACAAGCCTTTTCAGTGTCAATTAAATAAAAAAAATCTTCTGCAGCTACTAAATCAGTGGAAACATCTCATACTTTGTTATTTATATGCGGCCTATTTAGAGAAATGATTAAACTAATATTCAGGAGTAAATCAGGTCTTCATTAAATGCACATTATATTTTCAGGAGTATAAAGCTGACATTGCCTATAATACTATAAATGCAGAAAGAAAAAACTGCTCATATTTTCCTCTGAGTAAATATGAACAAAAGCATGAAGCTTTTCATTGTTTTGACACGTTTTCAAGCCGCGCCGCCCAGCTCATGGTGGATATTTTGGGACCTGATGTATTTCACAGTTACATGTCAAACAGACTGAGCTGGGAGGACAGTCTGCCTTTTTGGACACAACATCAACATGAGGGGGGCCATCTAAGCCCTCCCTGACCCCCAATTCACCTCTCCACCACTCAAAATCCAGTCATTTGAAAATGCTTAAGCGCTAATGACACTGTGAACATGACAGCATATGTTGGCACTTACCTGTGTCATTAGGAGATAGAGCTTCCCATGCAGCTTTGTTAGCTTGTGGAACATCTTCACTCTGCTCTCAATCATGTGATAAAGGACTCCCAGCTGGGTAACAAGGTCTGGCAGCTGTTGGATACACAGATGGATCAGCTGAAGGTAAAAACTTTTCAGCAGACAACAAGAAAGCACTCAGAGAGACTTCTGCCCAAGCTTCGGCTCCTCTGGTAACCACGACTTCAGGTGACATTAACATAAAAGCAAGCCAAGCTTCAGTTTGCATTTAAAAAGCAGAATGTGACAATTCCAACTGTTTTGTGGAAGCGATGGGGGCAACAAAAAGTGAGTTTGTCTTTTGTTCGGTGACATGAACAGCAGGTTAAAAGCTGCGTGTCAATCAAATTTTAATCAGAGTCACACTAATGGCTCAAAGACGATCTGATGTGGTGCAAAGGCCACGAATCACTCGTTAAATGTTATCTGAAGCATGTGTCACTACACGAATGACGGTGCGGATATTAAAGCGAGTACAGGAAGTGTGGACTCACCGATGCCAGGTATGATGTGTGGTGCACAAGTACAGCCTTGAGCCACCGTACCGTGAAGACTGCCCTGTAACAATGAATAAATGCACAGACTGTCAGGCAAATGGACCGGAGCTGCTTCACATCCACAGCTCCATTTTTTCCATAAACTTTATGACACCTGAACATTTTGTGCAGCAGGATAATCTTACAAGACGTGGCTTGGACAGATTTTTATGAAGCATAAATGTAATCTCAAAGAGTAAAATGCTAATGTTGTACTATAAACGAAGTACATTATGGTCACATGACTTCAAGCTGTGTCAAACTTTCCCTGCTTTCATTCAGCTGCTTGACACCAACAACTTTTAATGCAGCATGCCATCGCTTCTCATTCAGCTCGTTTCTTGCTTCTGGCCTCATTCTTGCAGCCCTCTCTATGATGCCGCACACCACAGGCACCAGGAGCATTAATAATAATAATAAAAAGCAGTAGTACAAATAACTGCACCAGGCACTAATGTCTGATGTGGACAAACACTGAACTCAAGCTAATTAAATGCCGAGTTGATCCGTCAAGCTCTGACTTACGTAAACGGGTGCCCTTGGAGCCTCTTTGTGAGCTGCAGAGAAGAAACAGGATTCATTAAAAACTGCAGTTCACACAACTTCATTCACATCCTGACAACAGGACAACACGCACGCACGCACACACACACACACACACACACACACGGATAAGCAGTTCAAGCAAAATACTATTCAATATTCACTGGAAACATGTCAAAGACTAACAGTTTCCTGTTTGTACAGCAGCATCGCTGGGCGATAAAACGATAATGATATGTATCGCGATAGACACGTAATCAAGAGTATCTAGATTCAGTCCCCCCCCCCCCAGACCGGCAAAACGGATAAACTTTTTTACC
>VOQJ01047608.1:20956-33586 GCA_015052665.1 Apistogramma diplotaenia | reverse complement strand
CTACTATAACACACACGCACGCACACACACACACACACACACGGATAAGCAGTTCAAGCAAAATACTATTCAATATTCACTGGAAACATGTCAAAGACTAACAGTTTCCTGTTTGTACAGCAGCATCTAAAGTCACAGCTAGGGCTGGGCGATAAAACGATAATGATATGTATCACATACTGTTGCAAGACTGCAGCAACACTATGGAAAGGTATTCCACATCAGTGCCTAGCACTAATATATATAAGGATAAGGATCGTTTTTTTATTTGAGTGTTTTTCATGGCTGTGTTGCCATTTCTGAGGAAGGTTACATTTGAAATAAATAAGTTTAAATAATGTTGAAATAAAATGTTTAAAAGTAGCAGATTTTTCTACTAGTCCTTATTTTAAATAGGTCCAAACAAAATTCAATAATTATAGATATCGACCGATATGAAATACTTATATCGTGATACAGTTTTTAGCCATATCGCCCAGCCCTAGTGACAACACAACACGTTTCGCCATGTTTCAGTTTGATTGTGGGGCTTCAGAGATGCTACCAGTGTATTTCTAACATATTCAACCTTCTAATGCATTCAATTTGATTGCTGCTGAAAATTCGTGACCATCTCATCTCCAACAAAACTTTGACTGTGAAGTCAAGAAGAAAAGGGACACTTACTTCTTCCACCAATGGCAGAACTGCAGGGAGGGGTAACCGAGCCACTGTCTTCTTTATTACCATCTCTTTGCGATTCTGGAAAACTTTCTTTAGGAGGGAAGTAAAAAAAAAAAATGTTTGCACAGAACTAGTTAATGTTAAACCGCAGACATGCCAGGAGACATGGCTCCATTTATATTCAGCTCGCATCGCTGCAGAAACTTGATCAAAGTCACTACATTCAGACTTGGTTTCAAATATTTTTGAACGATGTTTTGGAGATTGATATTCAATGATATCATTGGAATCAGTTGAGATTCTGGCTGACACCTCAAAGCTTTGCGTCTGCGCGCTCACACTGTGGAAGGAGAACTTACATTGAGGATGTCGGCGTCCTTGCTCTCCAGGCCCTGCACCAGCAGCACTGCAAAGTTGTCCGTTTGTAAAGAGGCCGTCCCTTTAGAAGCGCCTTTCTCAGAGACTGCAGACAGATCGATTTCACCGAGTCGCTCCGCTATTGACATCTGCAGAGGAGCAGAGGTATCTCAGACACGGAGTTTACAGACTAAAAGCAGAATCTGTTCAGGTTTAGGGCCAAAACGTCAAAGAAAATACACTTAACACCACATTTGTGTGCACCTAATTAAATGTGGCGCCTTTCAGAGTTTCTGCATCTTTAGAACGATCAACAAAATAAAACCAGTGTTAGCATCGGAGACGAGCAGCTTGTAATGAGATAAAGCAGCAGTTTGAAAAACCGTCTGCTGCAGAATGACAAATGATCCGATGCATTATCATTAAGCAGGTTTTTATCCACCTTTGAGTGGCTTCGATGAGGATGTATGCACTCTCTGTTTAACCGTGTCCTCCTCGTAATATATCACCTGTTAAGAGCCTCTCCTGACTGATTAGCGTGTGACTAATCACTGCACCAACAATGTGGTGAAAACATTTATGCTCATTTAGTTGTTTTGGGGCCAAAGCCAAAAAGCTGCCCCAATCCTGGAAGTCTGAGCCTACCTCTTTGGTGCCCGTGTCTTTTTTCCTCTTCTCTGACCCCTGTGAGGTTCCTTTAAGTGGGGCTTGGTGGCCAGGAAGGCCTGGGACCAGCACTTTGCTCTTGGCATTCGCAATTGGAGTTTTCACCTGGAAAAGGCAATTTCATTTTTTTTTTTTTTTAAACTTCCATCACTCAAACTGTTGGAGTTTATCTAGAGTGCACATGGACTGGCAAAATAACCTGCCCAGACCAGGCTTCTTGACATATAGTGAAGAAAATGAAGACTTGATTGTTACCTTGGAGACAGTGGTTTCCATGGAAAGGGACAAAGTGGTCTGAACATCCCGGGTCAAACACACGTGTCTTTCTGATGTGTTGATCTCCTGCACAGACGAGTGGGAAACAAGAGTGACAGGTGAGTTTGACCAATCCCGCTGAATATTACTGACAAAAGCAAAACTGTCAACACAAACATTTATCAGCTGTAAACTGCCGGGCGCTCATCATCACTGAACCCCGTTTTTTCCCCAGACAAAGGATATGCAACAATCTGTTAAAGCTACAGTGGTCTGTCACTGTCATGTTATCTCCTAATTAACAAAATGTGCCAGTGTGTGAAGTGTGTGCCACCCGCAGCCTCGTCAGCCCAAAGAACTTATAAACATACATAAAAGGCAATTAACTGGATTATACTGAATCATTTTAATGTCACATTTTATAATGAAATGATAACCACACAAGTGCAGCTGGCAAGTGCGCACCTGCACACAATTACATCAACAGGTGATGCTAACACACGAAGCATTAAGCTGAGCAAAACTAAACAATAAAACGATTATTAGACCAAACATATTGAAATGTGCCAAATCGAATTAAGTTCACAATAAAACCCTTTGACAGTTAAACGTGAAAGATTTGGGTCAGTTATATAAAAGCACGCTGCTGTCCAGGTTACTTATTATGTAACGCTGCGTATTTCAGTGTCCTTCAGGGTACTCACCACTTTCTCCATCACTGGCTGTAGGTGGTTGCCATAAGCCAGCATCACAGTTCGAGTATCTGCTCCGAGCACAGCTGCGAGCAGCGGGATCGGCATCGGGGACGCCTTTGTGTCCGACATCTGCACCGTACATGATGGTGACAAAGGCTTCTTACAGGGGCTGAGGGGACAAATGTTCAGAGCAGCCATGAGCACAGACAGCACACAAAACTGCTGAACATGCACTCGGTGATGTTTAGCTTTTGCCACACGACCCACACTCTGAACTTTGTAGTACCGGATACATATTTGCCCAAAGTCACTCCCAGCTCAGAGCTCCAGACTCATTTTTCACAAGCGTGGCACTGGTGCCACAAAGTCTCTCAGGCTGTAAAGGCACCGCTTCTCTTTTTTTGCTTTTAAAAGAAACAATATGATTAAAATAAAGTGTATCAAAATAGAAATTAAGCTAATGTCTTTATCATTTATTAGAGTAGACAGAGTGAAAGAGAGACAGAGGCTATTATGTAGTTAAAGGGGAACAGCAGCCTGTATCGTTGTGCATGTAGGACCTTTTTTCAGGGGCCGCCCTGAAAAGCTGCTGGGTGGAGGCTGATGCTGGTACTACTGCAACCTAACAGAAGCTTCTCAAAGTCCTCGAGTCAGACTCTTCTCAAACACCACAATCAATGTTTAATATGACATATAGAGAAATGACAAAGGGCAGCAGCTCAGCCGGCTTTTTGATGCTCACTTTGACACCCAAAATCTTTGAATCCTCATGAGTCTGGTGGGTGCTACCCACACTGGATCCGCTATGGAGCCGCTAACAGTTTTTTGATGGGTATTTGCAGTCAGGGGGCTGAGACAATGCTAGCTCTTTCATGAGGATAAACTGAATAAATGTGTGCATCGCACTGGTTTTTTTTAAAGAATTTCTGATTAGAATTTTTAAAAACATCCCCTTAGACAACAAAGTCTAAAATGTTCATGCCTAAAGTTGGTTAGCAGCTCTCCGCTTTGCACAATTTATGCAGTGCAAGTCATTCTTCTCTTTACTGCTTCTCCAAGGACACACTGTTACCTGCTCGTGTCAAAACACACATTTACTGTTTCTAGCTGCCCTTCTGTCTCACCCTTTTATCTCCTGCCATCATCTCGGATCTTCTTTGTGGCTGTAACACTTTTATTACCGTTTCAGTCTTGTGCTGCTAAAGTTAATGCAGCTCTTATGCTCCTATAAGGCTGCACTTGGCCTACAGTTTCCTGCTTGTCTATGGCTGTATAACCAACTATAGTGATCACAGTCGTGTTTTTTTAAAGCCAGTCTAATTTGCAGTTGTACAAGTTCATAAACAGCGGGATGTCACATGGCCGTAACAAACAACGTGGCATTTTTGAGACCTGAGAAAAGAGCAACACAGCCTAGTGCTGAAATATTTCACACCTACAATATTTTAAGAACCTACCCATTCAAAAAGTGCTCAAAGAGGTGCAACTGGCCGTCCTTACACACCACTGCCAGCCTCACCGCCTGTGACACACCAAGGAGCAGAGACAACATTCGCACATGAAAACAGAAAATACTGAAACAAAGTTCCAACATAAAAGCTTTCAGCTTTGCTCAAATGTTCTTTGAAATGAAATATGGCAGCAAAGGAACATGTGTGAACATTTACTGTTTAACAGAATAACAGGATCCAAACTGAGCATAACAACATGAGCATTGTTAGTCAGTGATTTTGGTCCCAGTTATTCTCTTTTACGCTGTTAAAGAAGGTTAACATAAGAAACAAAGGTAATACGTTACCTCTTCTTTGCTCTTGGACTTAACAAGGTCAATGTGCTGCGGCTCATCCGTCAACGTGAAGGACACCACGGAGTTCTTGTCCCTTCCGTCTTCTCGTACTTGCCTTCAGTGACAGTTTTAAATTAGTTACGCAAATACGATGTCATATATACGCTTAATTACACGGCCATCACGAAGCACTGAAGATCAAGTTCTCTCACCACACACTGAGCAGCCGATCGTGGGCAGCACCTGACAGGAAGTAGAGGCCGTTGCTGTCGGGGGGTCGCGTGGTGGCAAAGCGCAGGGTCGTCACAGCCGTGGAGTGGCCTGTGAATTTCTGCAGAAATCAACCAACCGACCGAGTTTAGTCCTGATCAGAATACCATTACAACAGCACGCTGACAACGCGACCCCTCTAGAGCGTGACTAACACATCTGCATTAAAAGTGAGTTTATTAGATGATAAATGTCTAATTAAAAAAAAACAAGTAGTAAAAAAATTGAATGTAGCTCACCCTGTAAACCTCCTTGGTGTCCAAGTCCCACATCTTGATTACATGTCCAGCTGACAGCAGCAGTTTACCATCGGGGCTCACGCACAGACTGGTCACCGCCGCGCGGTCCGCCTTCCACTTACTGTGCCAAACACAATGACGAGAGAACGGTTTTATGCAAGACTACGTGAAGCTGACTGAGGCTGAAGACACGAATAAAGACCACAGCTGCCAACTGCTATCCAAGGCGCTGAACTTAGAGCTCACTGGAGAGGCAGCTGATTGCATTTATCTTCACTCTAAGTTTGATTTCCCCCCAGGTTTTCTTCTCTGTGTCATAGTAACCACATCGCAACACTTTCCCCATCCTCTTAGTGACGAGCTTTTCCATTTTTAAAAAAAGAGCAAGTAAACTTTCACACCTACTCCTGATGCTCTGGCAAGCATGAAAGAAAAAAGCACTTAAGTCTGCATCAAACTTTAGTTACTTTAAGATCTGCAAAGAGTGACGTGGAAAGCCGGACCTGAACAGAACTTCCCCCACGATGACCAAAGGAGAATTCGTCTGTTTGTCTGATACAAGCAGTTAAAAGAAGACGGATGGAGCTGCTCCACTTTCTGCACCAACAATAACATGATAATGACTTCAAGTGTGCTGCAATGAACACTGTTGTGTTTTCTATCGCTTGGTTATTCTTTTTCCTACTCAAATGACGACCGTAAAAGTTTATGTTACGGCCAACAGCTTATTATTTATCGGTGCTCTCCACCGGATAACAGCGAGAAACAAACACTCTCCAAACCACTTTGTGCACCACAAATGGGCTTTCCTGAGCATCAAGTGAGGATTCATGGCGACATTAATGCCCATGATTGTTGGTGCTGACTGTGCCTGTGCAGCTAATATATCTGTCACCAGACAAGTAGCCTTCATGATGAAATATAGTGATAATAAATGTCTGACAGTGTAATGTTCAATGATACTGGTGTGTTTTAGCGCTCAGTGGGTCTGTGAGCACTTAAGCAGGAATTCTGATTTTTTTCAAACCACCAGTGTTGCTTCTACAGGTGGAAAAGCAACGCATTAATGGGCTTTTAAAATGGTTACATTTTAAACAATATTCTGACAACATACTCCACGTGTCAACATTTTCTGCCAATAACGCGTACAGCTGAAAAAGGAGGATGTTATTTAGACCCAGAATATTCCATCCTATAAGGAGGACAGATCTGCAGGTGTGAAAGCAAAGTTCCAACACGCTTCTGTAACGACTTAATCAAAGTGTCTCTCACAGCCAAGCTTGAGGTGTCACAGAGCTGCGTTTCGAACTTCTCTTAACAATATTTAAATGTTCACAGATTTACTTCCATGCTTTTAAGTGCTGTCTCGTCTGAATGCACACTTCAAACAGCAGTTCGGGTCCAAATGGGCTCTTCTTTCCTGACAGATATGTTCGCACAAATAAAATTACAACAGATTTGATAGATCAGCTTCCCTAAACACTGTGTGATTATAAAAGCATGTATCAACTAATTGAAAGCCGTTTTTTATGAAGCCCTGACAACTAATGGTAATATGGTTGATTGAATTGTAGAACAGCAAGAATAAAGAGAAATTAAATAGCAAATATAAGCAAATTTCAGAGTAAACTGAAACAAAGTAACTTCTTCTCCCCTTTAAAGCAGCTGACTTCGGTGCTTCATAATTCCTTCTTGCTTTCAGCAAACTATCCTTAAAGGGAAAGTTGATACTGACCTTCGCATCTTGCCCGTTTGCAGGTCCCACTCTATAATATTTGTGTCATCTGAACCGCTGTATAATAAACTTTCTTCAGGGTGCCACTCGACACAGTTCACTCCTCCACTGTGGCCTCCATCCTGGGACACATAATTACTCAGTTAGCAATTGTAAACAACCGGCACTATGATGCCAAAAAGTGAAAGCAAAACTAATTCTCAAAAAATCTGTTTGCATCCAACAAATTTTCAGGAGCATCTTATTCCAAGTTATAACTATGGGTATTTTTTTTTCCTTAACAGCTGATATTTTTCATTCTGCAGCAGATTGTGAATTTAGCCATTCTTTGCAAAGCATGTTGGGCTTCATACTCACCAGGGTACAATGCAATGCCCCCTTTGCTGTGCTATAGATGAGCACAGAACCAGCTGCTGTGCCCATAGCCAAGAAGTCTGCCTTCTCCTCCACCTGCACCGCCTCTGATTTCCTCTTCTTCCTCTGAGGCCCCTCCTGAAGCAAAGATTCACAGTGATAACATTACAAAAACAATGCAAAACTATTAGAACTTGTCCTGTCCTGTTCAAAAGATCAGACATTTCACTTTACAAAGTTTGAAACCATTTCAACTAGCGATGTTGCATTAAAACATACAAGTTAATTAAAATTGCTTCACTACGATAATCACTGATCCAACATTATGTTAATTTTAACATGAGCCACTAACCTTAATGGACAGATCTATATAGCATTTATATTGTGTATGGAGCATTTATATAGCATTGTATAGTGTATCAGTGTTAAACTGCTACTGTAACTACACAATATCCTGCAAAGGATCAAAAAAGTTCAAGTCTAACTATTTGATTAACAGATATCAAAACCATGGCATTTATATAGAGGCTGATAACAGAATCAGTGCATCACAAAATAAGGTGTAAGTGCTTGGAACTACTGTTCCACTTATCAAACCACTTCTACAGCAGCACAGCTCAAAGAATAACTGCAACCGCTCTCTCTTAATATTGGCTTTTTTAATGCATGTAACTGCATGTAAAACTCGATAAAACAGTTATCCATTACCCGTTATCTTCGCAGCATTTAAACTGGAGTACTAGTTTGATTAAAGCACCCATGTAATTTTTACCTTGACTTTTTAATAAAGTTTTAGCAAACTACACAACTGAGGTACAGCTATAGCGGACCTCTAGAAGTGTCATGGTGGCGCACGCTGCTGAAGCTCCGCGGGGCTGATGCTAACTTCACTAACTCGTCAATTCACAATAATAACAATTTAAAGATAGCGGAAAAACACTTCGTTGGTTTAAAGTAGCTCCAGTTTCTATTTTTAGGGTGGGTTCACCACGAAACACAAAATTAAGACACGTTCGTCATTGGCTCGGACCACCATGTGGGACTAACATGTGCGCTCTTCGCAGCCGTGGAAAACTAGCGAGCTGCTAACGTAGCTCCGCCGATTTCCACGTCCGTCAGCTCCATGAAGTATTTCAACAGCAAACGGAAAAGCCCGTCGAGCTCAGCAAAAGCTTTACTCGCTGAAAAGTAGCAATTCCCTCGTTTTACCAACTGCACCTTGATAACACGTTGTCAAATGCAGCTTTATTCGGGCCTCGCTGCTGACGCTAACAACAGCCTTACGTACCTTGACTGTTCGGCATGGTCCCCAGGCTATGCACGTACAGGTGGCACTCAGATGAGCTGAAGGCACGTATTCCTGATGAAGTGTTTTACTGTCTGTGTTCCAAATGCGAAGTCTGCCATCCTGGGCACACAGCGCTAAGAACTGCCGTGATTTGGGTGAAAAAACGCAGGGTAGCTGCAGCGAAGAACTGCCACCGTCGGCCGCCATTTCTGAAGCGCTACTTGCGTCTGCGTGCTTGCGTGCGTCGCGGTGTACACAACCCACGTGTGGCCCTCTGAGCACATGCGCACTTGGTGTCAAGCGCCTCCCACTCGCTTCGGACGCTCTTCTTTGTGTTTTACGGCAGGAGACGTCATTTAGAGTTGCATTACTGCCTCCTAGTCGCCAAAGATTGTCTAAACTTTATGGTTTATTTTGCAGTAGCTGAGGCCCCACACCCAAGCAGACTTTTAACCCCGGCCTCATCGTTCTAGTCTTTGCACTTATGTAACCACCTCTTCTCTTTTTCACAGTCCCTTCTCTTGCACTGACTGCTATTTCTTGGTTATTGCCACTTAAACAATGTTTTCCCGTATGTGGATATTGGAAAAAATGTCCACATGTTCTCTCTTGATTGTCTTTTTTTGCTTACTATATGTAATTTTTTAAATTCTTAGCACACACACACTTAACACACAAACATTTAAATAAAACGGGGACCAAAGACAAAAAGAAAAAGTCTCAGTCCTGGTAAAAAATAAATAAGTGAACAATTAATTGAATTACTGCATGTTTTTTAAATATTAGAATATTTGACGATATACATGATTGTTTACTGCAATATGAGACAGGCACCTAGAGACAACATGCAAACCCCACACAGAAAGGCACTAGATGGGATTTTAATCGATACCTAAATACCCGAGTCTCTCCACCACCTTTTTGTTTGAGAACTGAAGAAGCTTTTTGGATGAGAGGTGAAACATCTTCAAGAAACAAGTCCAGTTGCCCTTTTTCAAGCTCCAGAGACTACTGTGACCTGGATGACTGAAAACCCACACAGACAACCAAGGCCGCTGCACCACCATGCTCTATGAATAAATCTTGTTGTGCATCAACATTGATCCAAATAGTCACTGAAATAACCACATATAGTTTTGTTTCACCATATAATTTAAACACTTTTCTTCCTTTTTATTTTTGTTTTGTTAATAGAAAACATCTATCTATTCATCTATTTTCTTCCACTTATCCAATTCGGGGTCGCAGGATGATTGGCCACCTGCCATTGGGTGAAAGGTGTGGTATACCATGGGCAGGTGGCCATTCTCTCTAAATAGAAAACATTTCGAAACAGTTCTTTCCTTTTGTTAGCCAACACATTTTTACAGGGCAGAGTGACTACAGAAATCCAGATCCACGAAACAACAAGCCGTTTGATTTATGCTGTGTTCACGTTTCCCTGAAACGTCCAAAGCCAGCACATCCTTAGTTGTAAATATCAGACTTTACAATCGGTCAGTGCATTTACTTGCACTGACAAAATAAGTGGCATCGTAACTCGGGTATTCCAATTTATTTTACAACTGCCCATAAATAACACAATTTGTAGGGTACTTATCCCTGCATCACCCTGTAGGATCCTCACATCCTCAAATTGTAAATTTTTATTCAAGGGCTCGTGAATGATTCACCAACAGATGAACTCATCCAAAGTGCACATCTGCATTGAGGTATAAATGGAAGATAAGGTTAATTAAAAATAAATAAATGTGAATAAAACAAATACAGCAAACGCAAAAAACGTTTGCTAAACTTGCTTAATAATCTAGGAAGTTAAAAATCAAAATAACAGATTTTGGGGTTGCAATTAATTGTTCAATACAAAGTGAAAAAAATGGTCTGTTTTTACATGGAAAATATTTAACGCCAAATATATTTCCAACTAGTTTCTGTTTTCATGGTACAAAGCAGTTTATGTTGTGAATGAGGCATTTTGGTCACAGCATCGCCCTCTGCTGGTAGTTTTAAATCAGTACAACTGTCGCTTAATTATGACGTTGTACACATGCGTGCATCCAGCATGGTGTCCTCCTTGAGTATGTAAACAGCCGGATTAACAAGAAACCAAGACAAATCCAAACTTCTCCACTGTAAATTCCACTTTCACGTGTTTTAATGTGTATGTGCGCAACACACTGTGTTTGCGTCACTAGGTTTTTCTGCTTTCACCGCCGGGTGGCATCGAGACTGCAGCTTTGACTTTGGGCCGTTATTTTTCCTTCTTCAATATAATGGCCCTGAAAGTCGTGCTCCTCAGACGTGTGTTTACGCACAGAGCGATGACAGTTTGCGCATCCGGTCGGAGACACAGCAGACACGGGGATTCACTTTTGAAACTCAATGAACGTGTCAGGAACTCGAGAACTTTTTCAGCTGCTTCTGTGAAGCGTAACGACGATAAGGAGGGCAGCTCAGACTATTCACGCCTGACATCCAGGAGCAGGAGACCTCTGTCCCCGCTGGAAAGGATCAGCGGCCTGCTGCCCGAGGACATTTTGAGCCCTGAGGTGATGCAGCTGAGAGAGCAGGAGCCAGATAAGGAGGCAGACATCCAAGGATCAGTCCTAAATGGCATGCAAGTGGAAGGTGCGGATGAGGAAATTGATAAGAAGGCTGAACCTGAGACTAACAGTCCACTTGTTGGAGCAGAGGAGCCAGATGCTGTGTTAGCTCTACCCGGGGAGAGGCTGCTTACCTATGGAGAGCTACTTGTTGCTGAGTATCGCAAAAAGAGGCGTGTTGAATTCAAGAAGATGTTCCAGCTGCAGACAGGGGCCCGTCTGCAGAGCAGCTGGGGGATCATACTGCACGATGACATTGCCGGACAGCCAGCAGGGCAGTTTCTGAAGACTAACATAGGGATCCCCATCTTTATAAGACGAGCCAGTCTCGAGGATTATGTGCTGCATATGAAGAGGGGGCCTGCAATTGCCTACCCCAAGGTAGAGAGTACTGCATGCATGATACATGTACATAATTGCATTCCAGCTTTAGGGTGTTCCTACAGATGTTTCTTTCCTCAGGATGCAGCTTCTATGTTAATGATGATGGATGTCACAGAGGGAGACTGCGTGTTGGAGTCGGGCTCTGGGTCAGGAGCCATGTCTCTGTTCCTGTCCAGAGCAGGTTTGTACACGTGTTTCCACATCTTATGTTGTGTTTTGTTCAAAATCTGTTAGGTGTTATGAGCTGAGGGGTATTCCACAAAGCATGTTCAACAAACTCTGCGTTTCCCATTCCAGAACAGCTGATCAGTTAGTTCGATCAACTCTATATGTACCTTGAGTTCACGCGTGCGTGAGTAAGGAAAGAAAGCCATCATCAATGGAGCTCTGATACCAGGAGTCACCATGGTAACGGGTAAATTAAAAAGCCTCCATTTGAATCCGATGGATCGAGGATCGGACGTGTCAGTGTGGAGTCACTTTAATCAGCTTTACCCACTCAGTCATCATCATATGCAGATTAAAAGTTTGTTATAAAATATATAATTTCTTTTATGTCTGCTGTCATCATTTACACAACTTGAATTTGCATCAGTTGAAGCTAATTATTCAGCTGCAGGAGACAAAAAGTGAAGATAAAATGTTGAGAAATTGGTTATGATTGTTTAAATAATTATTCAGCACAAATGGAATCTACTGATGGAGCCTCACTGTATTCATTTTATTGGGAGAATTTCAGTGGTAGTTTCACGTTTAGCTGAGAACATGCAGCAGCCTCCACGTCTGCAGTGAATGTAAAGTTTCACCAATAAAGGCAAACCCGTTATAAATGTCTCAGCTTTATAGGTTTGAAATATTTCAGAACAGTTTTAGGAGGATGAGCCGTTTTAATTGAGGCATGCAGAGAAAATGTTGGGAAAATGAATCCATTATGAAAAAATCCGGACTGGATGAGCTGGAAAATGACTAGACTGGACTGGGTCTGGACTTTATCCGCTCTGAAGCCGTAATCCTGATCAAGGAAGTGAATGGAGTGTCAGACAGGTGGTTCAGGTGCAGCAGGAGGGGAGGAGTCAGAGAGACACTCAAGAGTTTGTTGGATAAAACCCTGCCAGCGACCAGGTTAGGTTCAGAGCCTGTTACCCCGGTAACTGACTCAGAGTTGAAGTTAGCTCCCTTTCTGGAAATGAAAACCCGAGTTTCCTGCATTTCAGGGTTAACAAACCCAGAGCTGTTAGCATAACCTGCTCTCTGGAACACCCCCCCGCCCCCCTGGGCCTAGGAGCCTCCAAATCAGCCGGTTTCCATTTTCCCCCCTTCCGGGGGGGGCCTGGG
>VOQJ01047608.1:5958-20936 GCA_015052665.1 Apistogramma diplotaenia | reverse complement strand
CCCCCCCGGTGCCTGATGAGCTCAGCATACAGCTGATGTCAATTTCCTCCCTTACGGGTGGAGCCATGGGTTGCAGTGAATATCGAGTTGCAATAATTCTTCTTTTAAAGAGGTAAAAAAATTAATAGACTATATACAGCAGACTGACTCATTAAATGAACACAAAGGATGTATTAAATGAACAAATTAATGTGAACTGAGTTTTATAATGAAGCAAAAATAAAGGGTAACCGTGTGGATCAAATATCCATCTGAACCGGTGTCTGGGGAATGACTCAACTTCCTAAGTGCTCACTGTCCTCATTAATCTTCATGGAAACCAATGAAAATCATTTCTATGATGTGGAGGAAAGTGACTGATGTCACATTTCCTCGGAGACAGCGTAATGCCCTGCAGTAGACTCTAATTAATGTTTTTGTTTTGCTCAGTCGGCTCTAAGGGCAGCGTGCTGAGCGTAGAGGTCAGAGAGGATCACTACAGGAGAGCGAAGCTGAACTACAAGAGCTGGAGGACGTCGTGGAGTCTGCGACGAGGGGAAGAGTGGCCTGACAATGTCCAGTTTCACAACGCTGATCTCTGCACCGCCTCTTCACTCCTTGCTGGTCGGGGATTTCACGCAGTGAGTGTCGGGCAACACAAATGGACACCCGAGTCTTGGATGTAGATTTTATAATCAAGTGGATCATTTCTATTGCAGGTTGCGCTGGACCTGATCCACCCTCACTTGGTTTTACCCACTGTGACTCCGCATTTGCACCCTGGAGCAGTGTTTGCCATCTACCTCGCAAAGTATGAAGCTCTGCTGTTTCATTGTCAAGAAACACACTTTTGCCTCATTTAAACTTAAATCCAAAAGCTTTTACCTGTTTAATACATATTCTGGCAAAAATACGTTTTCAATAGCAATAACATTTATTAAATCAACTATTTCAATCACGCGGTAAGAGACTGATATTTATCATAGCATTAGCAGCCTGAAATCCTTCATGTTGATTCTGCACTTAAGATAAGTACAGCTAAAGTGTATGAAGAGTACTAAATATGCAGGAATATTGTGTTGCACATCTTTCGTGAGTAAGAGGGACACATGCCCAGTTTCATGGCTCAACTCCTTGTGGTTTTTGGAGTCTTAACACCAAAAAGGTAAAACCTCACAGGAAGACCCCCGGATGGATGGACAGTATAATGACAGTATTCATGCTTTATTTTGCATGAGAAAAAAAAAGGGTTGAGAGTTCCACTTTTGTGACCAATTAGCATTAGTGATGTTTTGCAGACAGCTGTAGACACCTGTCAATCAAAGCATCCATCTGAACAGACTTCCTTCTGAATCCAGCCTAAGAACAACTGAGAGTTTTGGTGCTTTGTTTTATTTCCTGTTCTGTCGTCTTTGTCTTTATACCACAGTATAACTCAGGTCACCGACCTGCTGGAGGGTATTCGATGTTCGGCGCTCCCTTTACTGTGCGAACGCATCATAGAGCTTCCACTCCGGGAATGGTTGGTGGCTCCGGCCCTTCAGAAAGATGGGGGGTATTGCAACAGGAAAGCCCGGATGCTGGATGAAAACCCAAGTAAGGAAGCAGAGGCATCGGTTAAGATTCCCAAAGGTGATTTCAAGTGACGCGGCAGACTGTCACAGAGTCGGTTTGAGTATTTTTACTCAAATTTGTTTGTTATTTCAGAAGAACTGACCACAGAGAAAAACGCCAAGTTAGCCTTTGGGCATATTCCTTACATTGCCCGACCTCACCCTGAACAAATGAGCCACACAGGTCAGATGTTATCACACATCTACTCCCAGTATACGTTTCTGTATGATGATATAACTCAGTGCTCACCGTGTGATTTTGCCTTTTTTCAGCCTTCCTGGTGAAACTGAGGAAGTGTGCGCAGTAACATTTCTGCCTGCGAGGAACCCAGAAAACATCAACCAAATAATAAAAAATAAACTAAAGCTGTCAAAATGGATTTCTGTCTTTTAATGCAAAATCTGCACCTGCTGGAGAGTGAATATATTATAGAATCTGTGAGTACAGAGCAACAGAACAGTTAAGTGAAGTATATTAAAGCAGGTCGCAGTGAAGAAAAAAAAGAACGGAATCCAACAGGCAACACAAAGAAAACCAGCCGGACCTCTCGGTGTAACTGACAGCACCCAAAGCTCAACTCATTCAAGTATTTTATCATCTGTGAAAAACAGGATGTGAAAGAATCCATAAATAAATTAGATAAATAAATAAATACATACATATATACCTGCCTACCAAGAACACTTTGGTGAATCAGTTTCACACTAAATCTTTTGGCACATGCTCACAAATGGCCAACTAGCATGTTATAAATATTACATCACTGTCACTTTTACTTAAAATATGTTGTGACCACTTATGCTGACATCAGTACCCTGTTAGCTTTAGAGTAGATTGAAACTGGGGATTCAGACTTTTACTTTAGAATGCAGTGCTATTAAATCCAGTAACTACAGGGTCAGAACAGGAACCTGCTGTTGCTCTACTCATTCATCCAGTCCATGAAAGTGCTGAATGTGGACTTGCAGGACAAATCATTCCCTAACAAAGAAGGAAGATGGAAACATGTAGTTAGGAATGAGTTTAAATATAAATCGCAAAGAGCATCATGGGTATAAATACAAGCACTGTAGATACATGTCCAGTGTTGTTTGTATTTGTGGCAGTGTAGTTGAGATCCTGCAGCAGGTCTCCAGAGCAAGTTGGGGTCCATTCCATAGCAGGACTAAAAGCTTTATACCACACCCAGTGTTCCCAGGCCAGCCAAGAGATACAATCTCTCCAGCAAGGCCTCCTCCCAATAGGACATGCCCTGATTCAGACAACGCCCTATGGAAGAATGATCTATGGAACAGTTTACCCCAGCTATAGAGGTTTTTTTTTTCTTCCTGCCCCTGGCCTATTTTCACATTAAAGTGACATAAAGAGGATGTTGTGGAGTGGAAAAGGGAGGAGGCAATGCTGGTTATGTGAAAGCAATTCACTCACATTTGCAACTAAAAGTACACCTGCAATAGAAACATTTTTAGAAACGTGTGTGGATACAAAGTGAAAGCTGTGAGCCAACAAGGAGAGAATAAGCAGGTGACAGCTGTGCTAAACAGTGCTGTTCTGCAGAACCTTAATATAAAAAACTGAAATATAACCAAGCAAGTGAATGTGTAGACATATTCTGCACCAGGGATGTGAACATTAGCAAGGAAGAAAATACACAAAAAATATTTGTCTGGCCAGCTATAATTTCATCAGACAGAAGGATGGGGTCCCCCTGCCTACTGGACAACCGCTTGCTAGTGCTAATACCCGCACCTGCTTGCTAATTGTGGTAAAAGTAAACAGCTCAGATAGCCAACCAGTGAAATTCTCAATAACAGATCTTATAATTTCATGTCATGCAATGCAAGTAATGTTGAGGATGCAGGGTTATGACATTTCTGTGCTGCCCGACTTAAATAAGACTATTGTGGCACTAAATGTTTGCATTGCAGGGCTTCCTGAATATAGGTATTAAAACTAACAGTTCTTTACACTATACACTGTAAACCAGGATACCAGTATTGGTTTTACGTACTCGGTACCTCCTTTGGCATCTGCACAGCTGAGCTTTTGGAGGGAGGAGAGGAGTTGTGACCTATCCTGGTGCCACGCTTACAGAGGGAACAGGACACCGGAGAGGCAAAGGGTCCACGGGGAAAACGGGCACGGTCATCATCACTATACTGCCGCTGGGCACCGCCATGGTGGTCAGACCGCTGCCGTTGCCACACGAAATGAGAGGACACGATGGCCATCACCTGGAGGACAGAGGTCCAAGAAATTAATGCAGCTCCAACAACAAGAAAAAAAAAATCACGTTCATGCAAAACACACACAAAAACACACTAGAGATGGAATGTCTGGCATTAAGCCAAAGCAATAAAAATGGGACTGTGCAGCAAAAACAAGGCCCTTAAAAATTCCCACAGAAGCACCATTTATCAGTCTCCTCAGGCAATTATACTTGTGTGCACCTCTTCACAGCAGCGTCTGCTGACAGCAGCTCTATACTCAATGCGAGCCCACAGCTTGTCTCGCTGCTCAAGGAAGCGGGGAAACAGTTTCCTCCAGTTCTTTCCCAGTGCCCACGGAAAAATTTCATACTTGCTCTCCTCCTCATCCTCCTCCATGGTATTGGCAAGATACCTACAGGAGGAGAACGAGAGCCGAGTTCAGGGAGGTAGGTTTGCCAAGAAATATCACATATAAAAGCAGTGGAAAACAAGGTCTCTTTTTTTCATGACAGAATACAGAAGCTGAATTTTCTGCCTTTTCTTTGAACTTACAGTGCAATGAAAAAATTCTTTCTGGTGTATTCAGTAATAGTGAAGCAGGCCCTTTTGAAGTAAACAAAGGTCATGGCTAGAAGGTACTGATGAATGAGAGGGAAAAGATGGTGTAAGCTTTAATATCAAGTACAAGGAAGTTTGGTAGCTTTCATCAAAAGTAATTGTTTTACCTTGTCTGTCAATTTATAGCAACAGTCCATCCTTAGAAAGTCTTGAATCAGATCATCCTCTGTAACCAAACAGATGTTTAACATGCGAGAACTTAGTCTGAGCTCATCTAATTTGAAACCTGCTCTCTTGTTAGGATTTTTATCTACCAAAAAGATTGAAGTATGCTGCCATTTCCCGCCGCTGGACAACAGATGAGTGATGCATTCTGGTATAATACAGGTCACTCTGGTTTGACTGAATGTTCCACAGCACGCCCTGGGTGTCTTGACCACTGGCTCTGTTTAGGGTGAAGTGTCTTCTGATTTGGCGAACATTTTTGCGTTTGACCCGAAGGGTAACGGAGGGGGGAGTTTTCATCATGCTTCAGCTCGACTCATCTGTGTGGTGAGGCGGCCTCTGTTGTGTTACAACTGGAAATGGTGAAAAGGTACGAGCAGTGAGCAAGTGAGGCTAGGTAACATCACTTGAGTCCGCAGGGCTTTTACTGTGCAGAGGGATGTTTTGCAAAAGCCAAAAGGGTCACTCCATCTCAATTCATCACATTAAAAAGAAACCTCCCACCTGACCATCACAGCTTTGCCTGATAAAATACATTTTTCTAGCTTCCTTTTTAAGGGCCATTTTAAAATAACATTATTAAAGAACTCCTCATTTTAAGTCCCTAAAATACCTGGATGGGTGTGTATCAAAATGGAAGCTCCTCCTACAAGCTAACATGATACTAGTTGGGTTTCCCGAATAACTTCCGATTGAGTACACTTAGCAAACAGGATTTAAAATTAGTCAGGTTGACTTTGCGTTATTTAAACTCGACAGTAACAGAAAGACAACGACCTGAGCTCTGAAAATGTCCCTTCGTCACAGGAGTTTAATAGCTAGCTAACAAAACCGACGAAAAGAAAACTATTAAGTGACGCCAATTGATATTTTAGCAGTGGTGGCAAAGTGAGACACAAGAACCAGCCTAAAAGTGGAATAAGCGTTTTTCTTATGAGAAGCTTAACTATTACACTAACCATTAACAAGTTTTAAAGGACAAAGGTGAAAGTCAAGCAGTCGCTCCAGGTCACTCACCAGACGGGGACGTCGGTGGCAGCGCTAGCAGATTGCGGAACGCGCTTCGGGATCCGTGTCCATCACTCACCTGCACGCGGGGACGCGCAAACAATGGCGCCACTACTCTTCTTCTTCTTCTTCTCCACTAATGGCGAACTCCCCCTTCTCTGTGCAGTGGTGTGCACTGATTTTAACAAGCAGAACGATGTAATTATGAAGAACACTGTATTAAAGACACACACGCATACACGCACATATTAGAATCAATCCAGTTCCCCTTTCCAACAAATCTATGTCCTTTTTTGCCTTTCTAAGATATTCGTCTTGCTATTTTGCATTTTATTTTATTTAACTAGACTCAATAGACTACAATGTACTTATTTATGCCATTTTGTTTGTTGTGTCGTAACAAAGGAATTTACGGTTTTTGGGAATAACCCACAGCCTATCTTACAAGGTAAAAGTTTTCCCAGTAGGCTAAATGTCATGGAGCCAATAACACAAATAAGTTAATCACTAAAGGCAACATCAGATTGGAATTTTAAAAATATTATTTCTTAAAGAGTCACCCCAAGAAATACAAGCTAATAATGAGCAAAGAATCATATGAAACTGATATCTAAGTGACAAATGATGGATTGTGGTAAAAGCACCATCAGTTCCCTCTGTTTATTACTTTGTGTGCAAACCGTCTGCTTTACTGTTCAGAAGGCAAACCTGAGTATTTAAAACACATATAGGATGAGGCAGACATGTAACCTATTTTGTAAATCTAGTGAGAATTATAAAATTATGATATACAGCAACAAAATAAATGTGAATTTAAAAATAAGAAAAAAATGAATTATGCATTTAAAAAATAGATACAGAAGAAAGCATTGACAGAAGGGATAGCCCCCAAAATCCTATTTTGGATAAGTGTTTAAGAAATTAAATCTGTCTACCTGTATTTGTTTTACATTGTGGTCATTCTAATCTAGAGCTCAGCTTCTAAACTTACTATTTTTTATTTATTTATTTGGTTGGTTTGTTCATTTGTTTGTTGGTAATTTGTTCCCATTGCAGTGCATTATTAAAAAGGGCAAAAGAGCAAAGATTTATATTTTTTTATTTAATTTAATGTTATTACATGTAGATAAAATAGAACCAAGAAAGCACATTTTCTAATGCAGATGAAAACAAAATGTTTTCACTTTAATTAAATTGTCGTTTTTTTCTTTTTAGTTTTACTGCCTTTTGGCTAAATTAGGAGGTATTGTTTTGCAGGCTATAAAAAACTACCTGAGGCCAGCCCTCATTATCCAAATGAGCTTAAGTTCTTAGAAGTAGGTGAGTTTTATATGCCTTTACGTGACATATGTGCAGGCTGAAGAGTTCACTGAAAGACCCACTAATCCTTTCAGCCGCTTGTCCTTTGCAAGGTGCAGAGGGATATTTTTTTAGAGCACGTTCCCAGGAGATTTTAATAAACATGACCACCAAACTGTGGATTTATTTTGTCCGTCTGTGACAGGTGGAAGTAATTTGTAAAATGGATTTATCTATGTTTTGTTTTGGCAGCCTCCTTGTGGAAAGGGATCTTATTCAACGAGTCAACGACATCAGCCATCTGAAAATGACAGATACAGCTGGTGGCTAAGAACCTTTGCTATTTTTCACAAAATTCACTGCACTGTCTGTGTTAGTGTCTCTGTGAAATAAGAAAAATCATCTTGTACATCCGAAATGGGCTGCTCACCGTCCAAAGGTAACAATTTCGGCACTCTGGGTGCCATGAGGAAGGGGAGAATGCTACCCCCTGCGCCTCAAAACAACCCCAGAGATTCACAGTTTGAAGATGTGGTAAATTATAATTCAGCTGGATCAACAAATGGAGATACAAAGGAGAAGAAGACAGCAGAACAAACCCAAGCACTTCAGAAAGAGTCGCACACGACACCACAGAAAAAGAGACTTGATACTGAGCAAGTGAATAAGGAAGCGGTGAACATAGATAAGACAGACAACAACGCAGTTTCACAAAGGAAAGAGAAAAACAGTGACAAGCAGGACGCAGCAGAGAAAAAGCTTAGCAGGAAGCCAAAGAAAAATGCCAAAGGTGCAAAAGTTCTTAAAAAGAAAGACAAAGACAAACCACCTGCAGAGCAGAAAGTGGACTTTCCGACACCCTTAGTAAAAGCTCACCAAGCTGCTTATGCTTTTTTGAACCCTAGCATAAACAAATATGATGTTCTGCTTGGACTTTTGGAACAAGCAACTCAAACCGAGGTTTCTGTCAAGCCTATGGTTGCTTTCATGGCTCTACGCTACGAGGAAATAATTCAGGGGCTGGAAGACATAGTGGAGGAAGGAGAAAAAATTTTAAAAGAAAATGGTGACCATCTTGCTTGGCCTAGCCAAATGAAAAATCTCTCTTCCTCTACCCCTCTGAAGTCTGGCTCTCCTAATACTGAACCCCCACCGGATTTGCTGCAGCAGCTGCTTCAGTACACCACACAGAGAATGAGAAATGTGAGCCAGAGTGTTGGAAGAGTCGGGGACTGTGCTTTAGAAGAGGCAGTCGAGTACTTTGCCTCAGTTTCAGAGCTTTTAGAGGAGAAACTCAAAGTCAAACGTGCAACAGAGAGCAGGTTAATGCAACTTTTATCCCGCATTGAAGCAGCCTCTCTGCACAAGCCTGGGCCAGAGGATTCAGCACTCTTTAGCGAGGACAGTGGAATTGGGGCTGAGAGTGAATCCCTTGCAGGATTTGAGAGACGCCAAAGACGAGAGAGTTGTGAATCTACTGGGACAAATAGAGCTACTCCTGTCAGTCCTGTGGAATACTCCTCCATGAATGTTACACGAAGAATTTCAAGGCGAAAACTTCTGAGTCAAATAAGTCCAAGTGTTTCCCTTACCTCACTCAACTCACTAGGTTCTACATGCACCATAATGGCAAATGACCAAGGGGACTCATTGCTAGGATCAGTCTCCACAGAGTTTGGGGAGGAGGATGACGATGATGATGATGAGGTGATGATGGGAGATGTGCAAGAAGCAGGTCGAAAGCAATCAGATTCTTCTCCTGTAGACTATGGACCACAACGTCTAGCCCCAAAGCGAATAGAAAATCCTCAAAATGTAGAAATGACTATCAAAATGAAAAATGCAATAAGTGGTAAGATAGAGTTTGTATCATCAAGAAACCCTAGTTCTAAAATAAAGCCATCAGACAGCCCAAAAACCAGACGGGACTGGACGGATGAGGACATACGATCTCCAAAGAGGCCTCAGTCAGCTGCCCCTGTTCGAAAGGCAGCAGTTAAAAAGGCCCCAGTGACTCAACAGCAACGTTCCCGGTCAGCAGATTCCCTCCGGAGCAAAGGGGAAGATCCTACTCTACTTGAACTAGAAAGGACCCAGAAGGATTTAAACCAGAAACTGCAGAGGATAAATAAAAGCAAAGAAGAAAGAAAAACAAGGACTGTTCCTTTAAAACGAAATCAAGGAATCTCACCAGCACAATCTCCAGCAATGAATCGGAAACAGCCCTCCATGGAAAAGAAAAGCATCCCCCAACAACCTAAAGATAAGGCAGGCCTTATAAAAAAGCAGGACGAAACCAGTGAAGAAGATGATGAGAAACAAAAAGACAAGAATACATCCAAGGGTCCTATAAAAGCCACCCCGCCGCCCACCCCTCCTTTATCACCCCGACCATCTTCTGGCCTTCACAGAGGCAGGAACTCAGTCAAAAAACTGATTGATACTTTCAGTCAAGGAATAGAGGAGCTAGAAAGTCCCAAAGTTCTGGGGCCTCTCAAAGGTGTACGGAAATGCGGTGTTCCAGTGTTACCTGGTTTAGGAAATGTAGAAGCTGTGCTGAATGCTGGGATAACTAGTTGCCGGCCTGAATTGACATCATCTGAAAAAACAGATGATTCCGATCTGGATAGTCTTCCTCCACCTGCAATGGAAGTATTACTGGACAATTCCTTTGAAAGTGCCCAGAGTCCATCAGCTAGTGTAGCATCAGATGGTGCAACAAAGATAGGGAGGTCACCTTTGTTGAAAAGGGCTGTAATATCACAACGACTGAAGGCCTCAGTTCAATCAGTGACTGTGCTGCCAAGCAAAGGGGGCTTACCACAAACTTCCAAACATACTTCCCCTGCTAGAGTGGAACAGCAGGACATATACACTCTGTCTAAGGTCAATCAACTAGATATTCAACAAGGGACAGACTCAGAAATCAAAAAGGATTCTTTGTATCAGCAACTCAGAAAGAACATACAACTAAAACACCCGTCAGTCTCTCAGTCAGAGAAAATTTCAACAGTTTATGAAGCAACATCTGTCAAACAAACAGAATTGAGAGACACACAAGATGGTGGCAATATTTCAGTGCCTGGACCTAACACCACAGCTTCTTCTGTGCCTGCTTCAGTAGACGCTAGCCAAACACCTGCCACACCACCTGTGTCTAGAGGGCGAATGCTACCTTCCACACCTTCTACTCCGAGCAGCTTACATCGAAGACTTCCCAGTCCCCATAATTTCAAAAATCAGCCTTCTCCACCCTCCTCAGCTAGCCCCTCTGTTAACAGAAGACTTCCTACACCACCTGCTGTTCAGAGGAGTCTCTCCAACCCACCCATTTCAAAGCAGAACATCTTGAACTCAAATTCAACCTCTTCATACCCTTTCAAAGCACCGTCTCCTCCAGCCTCACCGAAACTACAAAGATGGTCAAGGGAAAACAGCAGTGAGGACTCATCTAATGCTAGGACGATCAGTAATGCACGTTCGGTCTTCTGCCCCGTTTCTCCATCCATGTTTGAAGCCCAGCCTTGTTCAGTACCCCAACCCCCTCAAGCATGGACTTCAAGCAGAGTTTCATTCCTCTTACGCACTTTTGAGAGTCACGGGAAGGTTCCTGTGTCTGGCAACAGACCACGACCATTTATCAGACGCAGCCATTCAGACCGGAGGCAGAGTCTTAGTCTGCCACCACGAGCACAACACGTCTCAGTGGCTGAGACTTGTGGGAGTGAGCCAGCAATATGTTCACAGGGGTAAGATTTTACCACATTTGTCCACCTTAAATTGTTAAACACGACTCTTCTGGGGAATGCCTGACCTTAAATTCATACTAAGTTCTTCTACAAATTCTAAGTGCACAACTAATTTCAAGATAATGTGCATAGGTATAACAAAATAGGGGTCCACTTGGGAAGAATTTAAAAGAATTCTGAATACCATATCAATACTGCACATATTATGTTTCACACAGGAGAACATCTAGTGTGAAGTGACACAGTATGTGTGTATTATAATTGGCTGAAAATAGCTAAAATTGTCAGATAATGCTTAAAAAACTGTATGTCAATCTGTGGGCGCATCTCTACTGAAACCCAAAGACTGTTACCAGGCACAACAGTAGCTACGCAGGAGTAGATAAAGACTATCTCATGAGACAATAAGAAAAAAAACCTTCAGCTTCCTTTAAATCTTATTGTATTTAATTCATAAGAGAGTTGGAAAAGTTACATTCAACTATAATATATTTGATGACCTTCCAGCATTGTTAATACATCCCACTTGAACACTGTGTTTGTCCCACATTTAGTTTATTGAGATCTGGTCACCCTAGATAATAGAGTAATAATTAATGTCATGAATGTGCAGTTGTGCCTTTTGTTTGCTCTTTGAAGGCATGATCTCAATAAACCGTTATAGATCTTTCTAATAGCAACATTGATACTCGTATTTTTTTCTGGTTTTCTCTAGACATCACAATAATATTGCCATCATTAATTTTTTTTTGACCATGATAATTGTGAAGTTAAAATATTGTGACATCTGTATTTCTAAAATATTATTGAGTAAATACATACATTACATGCCACACTTTCACTTATCGTTTATTTATTTACTTTATAGTATATTTATACTACATGTAACAGATGCTTCACTGACATGGAAGATCATATTCATATATAATGAAGCAAATAATGCTCTGTACTTAATGCTACTCTCCAGCCTTCTACTATTTTGTCCTGCTTTTATTGCTGTATTAAGTACAACTGAAGTGTTTTGCACCAAGTGACTCCAATTCACTTGATTCAGTTACCTAAAGGCTAATAACAACATTCTCTGTCCACTCTTATAGGCTAGATGATGACCAAACCAGGGACAATGACTTATGGGGTAGCCAATCAGACCTCAGAACTACAACACGCTCTGCATCACACCCGGACCTGTGTGTTGTTGGACATGCCTTGCACAAGGACTAAAGGGACCAAAGCAGGGCCAGCAGGATTATGGATTAGCAGGTCTTACTGAGGATTTAAGTCAGTCCTGTTTAAGTCAGAGAAAGAGCTAATTCTATCCACTCTTCTGCTGTAACACACCTCCGCAGTGTTTACAATGACATGTATTTAAAGTTTTATTTGTTGGAATTCTTTCAGCGGTGTTTATCACTGCATTCATGTCTGCACTGTGTCTAAAACATAAAAACATGTTATTGTGCTTGATGTTTACATCGCAACTGAGGTTTTCTCTGGTTTTAGAAAACTATAGGTTGTTGGTAATTAATCACAGGGTATTGAATTTCCCTTAAGTTCATTCAGTTTAGAGGTTACAGCATCAAAATTAATAAAATCAACAGGGTGTTCATGCTTTTTTAAAATTCTGTATTATTAATCATTTGTATTTTTATTATTTTGTAATAAAAACAATTCCATACCAACTTGGCATGTATCATCAATAATAATTGTCATAATACTTTATTAAGGTGTTTTTTAATCCTTTTTAGACATCATGAAAACTAGTTAGGATACTGTTACTTCCTGCTAAAGTCTTTATGCTGGTGATGCCAGAGTTGCATGTTTAGTGGGTAAGCATAAAAACATAATTGTAATTTAGCTAAGAATAACAGAAGGGTCTGGACTTAACATTAAAGTCTCTTATATAATACTTAACATTTTTCTCTGAAAGCCCCCTCCTGTCTGATCATTTTATTTTTTTGCACCTGTCATGTCTGGCAGTTTTTGCAATCAGAATCAGAATGCAATCTAAATAAAATTGAACTGAATTGAAGTGTAACTACAGTAACTACAACATTTTGCTAGTTTTTTTTCCCTCACCTGTATTTGTTTACATTTTAGAAAATTAAGTATGCTATATTAGCTACTTAAAAAAATCCATTTCTCTCCACAGGTAAATATATTGTAAGAAAATTAATCTGATACTGAATAATTTCAAAATATGATTCTAAAGTAAGTTGTCAAGCATTTCAGTCTATGTTCATTTTTACCTGCATTACCTTGTGGTGCGCTCCAAAAATAAGACTAATGAGAGGCTAGAAGAGCCTCTTTTATGTCTATTTATAAGACAGAGACGGATTTAGTTTCAGGTGGAAACTGAAGGATCTATTTCTGATGGCTCTATGAGATGAATCATCTGCTTACTGAACTGTTATTAATTTACTGAGCAAACGTAGATAATTCACATGCTGCCCTAAGCAAATTACGCAACTAAAGAGGTGTAATAAAGATAGCAAGAAAATAGGTTGTCATTAGCTAGACTAGGGATGCTAAGTGCTAGCAAAGCGGTGCTAGTGTTCAAGTTTTTTTTAATGTAATGCAATTTTATGCTCCTGCTTTTTATCAATATCTGATATTCCCATAAAGTAAATGGTGATTTCTACAATCTTACAAACTGATTATCTAAGGAAAAACAGATAGAGAAGAGTGCTGTGAAAGTGACACAGTCCTCAACAGCACTACAAGGGCAGGAAACACTACAGAAAGGCCTGAAATAACAGGAAACACACACACAGCATGCCATTTAAATCTCTGAAATTAAATCTTTCCTCGTCTGGCATCTGTATCTCAACAGAGTAAAGTGGCCCCTGGGCAGGGGCACTGCCTTATAAATGCACGTAGAAGGCTTCTAAATGTATTTAATTTTTTCATTACTGGCGGCAGAATACGCAATCCTGATCAGTCTTGTTATGTAATCCTACCTGGAAATGGAAGCTACACCTCTGCCAAACAAATCCTCTGTTTTTCTTTAAATAAAAGCAGTACAATAGTCACAGAATTCATTTGGCAACCAAAAGCTCAACTGATGAATAGGTGAAGCTTGGGGGTGTGGATTTTAGAAAAAAATTATTTACTTAATCATATCTCAACCGATAAAAAAAATGAATGCCAAAAAAGGGTAACGATGTTATTTTTACATTTACTTTTTTAATGAACTGCAGTAATCTGATTGGAAGATTAGTAGCTCTCTGTCACATGAAGGCTTGACTGCAATGAAACTCGTTCTCCACCAGAGGAGCATCTTGCCTCATAATCTCTTTCCCATCAGGCTGCACTGCCTGTGCCTGTGCAGTCAAATGGAAGCTGGTTGTGATTCAAAGACACAGATGGAACCATAATCTTCCTTTTGTTTGTTTTGCTTAGATTATGAGTGATCAGTGAATTCTCTAATGTGTTAGACAGTACAATGAATGACTTATACAGTCTCTGAAGCTAAATTTTCCAGCAGAGAAAGTACACAGATGACAGGGATAAATCTGCTCCATCCGAGTCATTCCCGCTTCTCTGGGGGGACCTGAATATAAACGTGCAGATTATACCAAAAGATATACACTAAATAAAACAATCTTCATGTTGATAATGAAATGAGACGACATAAGAATAGCTGATTTATTCATAATGGTGTTGTTTATATCCTCTTAGTCTTTATTGTCTTACACCAATGAATCTTTTAGTAATCCCTAAGAAAGTCGGAGGCAGTGCTTTTAGATTCATGTTGGGCCGCTGTTTTATGCAAGATTTATTTCAAATAATGTAGCACATCCACCAGCATCATGTATAAATTATCACTAATAACACGAAGAATGTGTTAATATCCCACAAGACAATGAGGATCAGTGGAAAAAATGTGGTTTAAATGTAGGGACCAGATCATACACAGTAGTGCACATAAAATCAACAGCAGTTTTAAATGATATTTTCTTGGCTTCTTGGTTTCAGTGCAGCACTGTCATTAAACCACCTCATGGGGCCTCCTCTTATGGCTTATTGCCACCAAAATAATGCTGAAGGAGGATGATATAAACCATGTGGTGAGAGTCTAACTGTCCTAATGCCTGTGCAGTTAAGTCCACACACTCATTTTTGAGTATTTATTTTTAGACAGCCTTTTGAATCAGCTGCTTAATAAATTACACCTCCTTACGCAACAACGCTCACTGTGCCAAACTGCAGAGAACTAGTACACTGGTAATGCAGCTCTATGAGAACAGGCTGCATAAAAAATCTACAATACCAGTCATTGGTTAGTAGATCCATTTTGAAACCTTGTGTCGAGTGTATTTGCCATTAATAGAGGTTCTTT
>VOQJ01047606.1:6956-22446 GCA_015052665.1 Apistogramma diplotaenia | reverse complement strand
CCCCCACTCCTTCCCAAACCCCCATCCCTCCTCAACAATGTTCCTGCCTCTGGGCAAATGCAGCACTGCGGCATCGGGTTCATGTAAAATTCATAACCGACAATGTCAGACACATGTTGTTTCACTCAGCCTGATTGACTTATCTGACACCCATTGGTAGAGCCTTTTACAAATATCACTGACATGTGTCAATCAGTGGCTTTAGGCCTACCGAACAGCTCTGTGTCACATCATAAGCCTCCCCGTCATGACACACTTACACTGGAGTAAAATATCCACTTAGCATGCCGTCCATCACTTTTATCTCCTTCACTAGTCCTCTTCTTCTCTTCTGTCTGTCTGTGTCTGTCATGATGGAACTTGAAACATCGCTTCTTAAAGTATCTCTTTTCTTCTTAGAGAAATCAAAGGAGGCAGGAAATGAGAACGAAACATAATATTTAACGTTTTTACCCAAAGCGCCTAATACAGCTGGCCTAAATGACAGCCAATCACTGCCGCTGTTAGTGGCACGCACTGAACCACTTTACTCTCTAAGCTACACAAAAATACAGACCAGTTTATACATAATACCAATGCCAGCCTGTTTCACAACATCCAATTTGGGGTGTTTTTTGGAACCAAGGTAAAAAAAAAAATGTACTCGGGCCCCTTATGAGATCTGGCAGCCTTGGAAAGAATACTAATTTTTATAATGACTGCTGCAAAGCGAAAACAGAAGTTGAGCTAGTTAAAAGGAATATGCAAAGCAATGGCATCCTTCCCTTGGAGTGGTGGAAATCTGGCGTCTGGTGGCGTATGTTGTGTTTTTGCCTGGGGGGCTGAAATGTGTTGCCAAGTTAAACCTGAGACAGAAATGTGAAGTGAAAGAATTTGAGGGACCAGTGGCTGGCATAATTTCACTCAAACAATGTCCCCCGACAGTGTGTATCTGCAGTAAGCAATGAAAATATATTTTTATTATTATGTGTAAAAACCCTGAACTATGACTGAATCTGCTATAATTTAGTGGCATTCAGGCATTTCATTACAACTACACAGAAAAAAAAAACAAAAAACGTAAGTACAAAGTATTCTTTCAACTTCATTATAAAAATGTGCATAAATTAAGGTACAATCTTCAGTGACTTCATATATACTGTGGATAAAGGATGATGAAGGACGTAAAAGTAAGACATTATTAGAAAACATTATATACACCAATGTAAAAAAGGAGAACATAACACAACTGTTACATCAAACATACAAAGGAGGAACCGGGGACCAACCATAAAGACTATAGAAACGATGGCTTCAGCCTGTGTAACATCATCATTATCGTTTTTTATTTGAATCCCTGTTCCCTGTGCTGTCTTCCCCACGTCTTTGTACTCCAGTGTCTGTCCTTCGATCCCTTGTGTCGTGTGTTTTTGTGCTGAGTTTTATTCCCAGTGTTGTGACTAGCCTGCATCTCTGGCTCATGCCTGTTTGCTTCCTGTTTTACGTTGTCAGTCTCAGTCTTGTCTATCTTATAGTTTGTTTACTTCCTGGTCTTGTCCTGTTTAATTATTCCCAGCTGTGTCTCCACCTGTTCCCCATCCTCTCGTTATCCTGTGTTTGTATTTAAGCCCTCAGTCTGTAGCAGTTCTTTGTTGTGTTGCTGTCAGCGTTACCCCATCTGTGTTCACCCTGCGCCTCTGTTTAAGTTGAGCTCTGGCACCCGTCCAGCCCCACTTTATTTTAGATTCAGTATTTCTTGCTATTTTCTCCAATAAACTGCCTTTTGAGTTCAGTCCTGCTTAAAGTGTCCTGCATACTTGGTCCAACCTTGCCTCCTACACAACGACCATGAAAGTCTCAGAGTGACGCTTAAAAACAAATTCATGCATTTATTATTTCCAGGCCGGATTATTGTAATTCATTATTATCAGGCTGTTCTAAAGGTTTCCTGAAAAGCTGATCCAGAAAGCAGCAGCTAGAGTGCTGACAGGGACTAGAAAGAGAGCATATTTTTCCTATATTGGCTTCTGTTCATTGGCGCCCTGTTAAATCTAGAATATAATTTAAATTTATCACCCCAGTAGAGCATTTCACTCTCAGACTGCTGGCTTACTTGTGGTTCCAAGGATATTTAAACGTAGAATGGGAGGCAGAGCCTTCAGCTTTCAGGTTCCTTCTCTGTGGAACCAGCTTCCATTTTGGATTTGGAAGCTTAAAACTTTCCTTTTTGATAGAGCTTATAGTTAGGCCTGGATCAGGTGAGCCTGAACCATCCCTTAGTTATGCTGCAAAAGGCCTAGGCTGCTGGGGGGCACTTCTACTTCACTCTCTCTGTGTTTATACACCATTCTGAATTTAATCATTAGTTATTATTAATCTCTGGCTCTCTTCCACAGTGTGTCTGTTTTTATTTTATACATCATACAATCTTTCGGTGAGACTTAAGTGGTTAGCTTCAAAAAATAAATTTAATTTTTCAAGGGGCTTGCCGCTTGAGTTCGTCACATATTTATATAATGCAAAGGACTGTTAAATTCAATATAAATGGTAGAAAACTCATCTTATGTGTCTGA
The DNA here is from genome assembly GCA_015052665.1 of Apistogramma diplotaenia. Lineage (NCBI taxonomy): Eukaryota > Metazoa > Chordata > Actinopteri > Cichliformes > Cichlidae > Apistogramma > Apistogramma diplotaenia. The sequence goes on along the minus strand of VOQJ01047606.1, from coordinate 19,894 downwards.
AAAAATCTGAGGACGATTATCTTAACTGATTTACATTTTAAAAATGCTACTGTTGTCATGCACGCGGTGCTATAACATTTCATGCTAGTTGCTCTACATGTAACTGATATTACCTTTTGTTGCTCGTGTGTGTATAGCATGTGTGTGTGTCATGTCAGCATGCACATTGGCAGGAAATGGAGCTGAGAGTGTTGATTGTGCCTTTGGATAGGGACTGAGTGACATGAGAAGAATGGCAGTGGTTGGATTTTCGAGGGATGGGGGTTGTTGTTATGGAGCCCCAGGGCAGGCTGAAAGACGTGTTTTGACATGTGGCTCTTAACTCCTGTAATCCAGCTTGATCTGACCGCTTTACACAGCCAAACACCTACTGTATTTTTCAATTTATCATAACAAGCATAAACACAGCAAGAAAGAAACCTTTTTAGCCCCAGTCTAGTTAGTCAGATTTACCAGCCTTAATACTCGGCATGCACCTGGTGTACTTGGCAAGGTTCACCAGGTGCATGTTTATATGCTTGAAGCACAAAAGTTGTTTTAGCATCATTTAGCGTTAAGGTGCCAAATGAAATTGGACACCTCTCTGAAGGTACTGCATGATCATAAGCTGTGACATTTAACATATTTTTAACATTAACAAATTATCACTGCATTCTTCTTAAAGAAACAGTGTAACTACTGTACGGAGCCCAGGACCAGGTCTGAACTCTGCTCCCGCGCAGCTCTCTCGCTCTCCCTTTACATCACATTTGCTTAACACACAAACTGTAATTTAAAAATGAAAAAGCATGTCCTTAAATGTGACACCAAAACCAGCATTTGATATTAAAAGTGCAAAACAATCCAGAACAGTTCTTAATTGTGGCTTTGCTTTGGGTTGTGGCATTGCTCCTTTTTGGATTAAAGAATCAGGAGGGTGGTGTAAACTCAGAGTCCATGTGTGTGCTTTATTCATTAGATTTAATTTTGTTATTCATTTAAATGCTTTTAATTTTAATACCAAGTCAAAACAAGGAAATGAGAAAATGCCACTGATGTTTATCTCTTCATGTACAAAGACTTTGACTCAGAGAATAGCAGCAAGACGTGGGTACAGAACAAAGGATGTATCAATAACTAGATATGATGTTCAAAACAGCATGAGAGGAGGACATGGTGGGTTCCAAATCAGCTTGCAGGTGTGCATGAGATGAGCCCTGTGCTGATGTGGGCTTCCACTGCAGCTGAACTTTGTGGCCTGTTTGAACTAACACTGCTCGATTTCTATGTAAAGAAAATATTTGGTGGGTTTCCAGTTATATTGCAAGTGGCATTATTAGGTAAGGCTTCTTTACCTGGTGAAAGGAACCTGCTTGTTTTGCACAGGGGGGTGCAAGACATCTGTCAGGAGCCCTTGGGTGCCTCTGGCCCTAGAGCCGAGAACCAGTGTCACTTACAGCATTTGGTTATTGGCTCAGAATACACATGTAGCAGGAGGGGGGACAAACTATTGTATCACTGTGTTTCTGTTTATTAGCAAATGCCACACACACTCACACACAGCCCCATCCTCCCTTCCACTCACCCTTCCCCTCTCTCTCTGGTGCTTTCTGGGTAATGTCGAGTGACACATTTTAAGCGGGAGCTGTCAACCCTGCATGTGTACCACTGAATGGCAGGGCCACTGAATGCTGGTGACACACACACACACACAGTCCACATACATATCCTCCATTACTGTGTCACTGGAATACTGCAAGAGGCCTCAGTCCAATTTGTACTGTGAAAGGATCTGTGGTCGCGCACGCATGCACGCGCACGCACGCACACACACACACACAAACACAGACCATCCATAAAAAGCAAGTACACGCTGTCATACACTGCCAGCTCCTCACATAGAGCTGACCTTGGCTGTTATATGGCCCCCTTTTTTCATGAAATATAATCTACCATCATTCCCCCTTCTTCTCATTCCTTCCTATCAGCGCTCAGATCTTCTCCCTCTTTCAGCCGTGAAGCAGTCAGCAGTGCGTCCAGCTAGCCAAAAGTGAAGAAGGAGGAAAAAAACCTGGAACATGATGCTCGGCGCTGTCAGAAATCTCATATTCGCTGACATTTGGATTTACACATCTCATTTTCTTGAGTGACAAAGTACATAAACACACGCTTCAAGTTGAGGAGCTTGGCAAGCTGTTCTCTTCCAGCACACACGCGCAGACACACACGCATACATACATACAGCCCTCACTGTGGCTTTTTTAGATGAGTTTAAGGAAGGGGAGGGGGACAAGACATCTAGTCTTTGATCCACGCAGCTCTTGTAGTCTCTCTATGCTCGTGATGAGCGATGAGTCAAGCGAGATGAGGGATTTTTTTTTTCTTCATTTGGAGCGTTACAGACTGTGGTAATAGGGAGGGGGAGTTAGCCGCAGGCTGCCTTTGTCCTACATAGGACTTCTCCAAGACTCCAACTAAACTGTGTGCGTACAGGAAGTAGCTTGGCCTGAGCCTCAGCCAACCAGTGTCCTTCATCGTCTCCTCCAGCCTGTCAGCAGTGCTGACACACCTGTCAGCTCGGAGCCTGACACACCCTGACAGACACGATCACCAGTGTGTGCGTGTGTGTGTCTGTGCATGGGGTGAACTATTGTTACACATGTACAGACTGCACAGAACGCAATTTAAACATATCTGAAACACACACGTGAATCTGAATTTAGAAACAACTGTCTGCACTGTGTCCTTTTCCTCAAGTGTGTGTGTCTGTGTGTTTACACTGGAGGCAGTTGCAGCATACCTGAGAGCACAGTTTCGTCTTTCTTTTCCTGCTGGATTACTCAGGTTGTGTTTGACACTCTGACTATAAATCAGTCATGACTGTCTAGCAAACACCCTGACAGCCACAAAATCACCTGTAAGTCTATTTACGAACGCCAGGAATGTGACTCGCTGCTGACGCTGTATACAAAGTACATAATAAAGCTGTCAAAGTTATAAACAGTGTGGCGGGGCTGTGAACAGGACTTGGCACTGTAAAGTTTGTGTAGCGTCAGCAGAGTTGATATAATGGGTAGCTCAAATGTCGGGCAAGTGTTGTCATTTTATGCAACAGGATATCAGTTAGTCTGATACTATAAATGTTCTTTTATTTTATTTGGCCCAGATTCAGTAATCTGTATTCAACTCAGGGCTGCTCAATATGGCAGGCAGGCAAAAACGCTTAATTTATCAATTCATTTTATCATAAACGTCGCATGAAATCCTATCCGCCTTGTTCACTTTGAGAGAAATTCAGTTTGATTATCTGATACTAACTGACATATCTGACTCAATGTTTATAAATGTGATTTCCATTAGCAGTACTCTTGCAAAGTGCCTGAAACCGCTATTCATTGCAGTGACCAGCAGGGGACGACATCTGTGTTTGCAAAAATAGATTTGTTCTTATTGAAGTGGGGAAAATGACCCCAGGTTCCCTTGATCTGTGGCCAAGATAGTAATGTGCTAACTGGGTTTATTACTTTGTGTGTTTGTAACTATAAAGGCAGGGATCTCAGGTTTGGCTGATCTGAACGTTTGATTGGATTTAACTGCAGCCCTCTCAATTATATGAAAGTGCAAAGTATGTTCATATTAATGAGTATTTTGAATAATGATGATGTAAATATTTTATTTAGTATGCAAATGTCACATGTAAAGATCCTAATATTATCATAAATTATGCATGAGTCACTCCAATCTTGAATTGTTCATCTAGAACAGAGGTGTCAAACATAAGGCCCGGGGGCCAGAACCGGCCCCTCAGAGACTCTGATCCGGCCCGCTGGATGATGGAATCCCTGTTTTTGTAACTACTATAGAATTTATTTTTTACGATGGCTTCACAGTAAAACTAAATTTAAAAAGGACATTTTCTGTTTTTTCTATAATTACAGGACAGTCTGGACAAAGAACTACCAGAACTTTTTCTGTAGTTTTACACATTTCTTACACTTAAAGCTCCAACAGTGGTGCTGACAGAAGACTCTGTGCTATAAAAACATTACATACAGCTTTTTTCTTATATTCAGATATCTCTGGGATTCAATATACAGTTGAACTTGTGTACAGACAGAAAGGAGGTTTCTTTGGTCTGGCCCACTTAAGGCTGAAGTGAGCTGCATGTGGCCCACAGTGCAAAATGAGTCTGACATCCCTGATCTAGAGGTATTTCCACTTTGATTCTGTTAACTGTTAAAACTTTGAAATCTTCACTACATCTCTGCTATTACAGCAACAACTGCTTCAAGGAAAAACTGGACATGAATGCTGACATGATGTAAATGTCTTCAGCAATAATTTCCCAATAGACGCTACTAGCATATGTAATTTGTATAAAAATAGTCTCAGTGGGCTGTGGTCTGTGTTCAGATCTTGCTCTGCCCTTAGGCTCCCATGAAATTGAGATCTGCTGGTTACTCAGCAGACTCGCTGCACCAGGACAAGGAGAGAAAATCTGGAATCTGATAAGTAAACAATGCCGCCAGAGAAACGGAGGTAAACAGAAAATTAAGTATGAAAAAAAGTCGCTTTTTCACATTTCTGTAGCTTTAATTATTATGGTTTAACTTAGCTTGCACATACCCGCTCTGTCTAGACTCCTTATGCAACACAATATTGTAGCAAAACATTGGCTGATACAGGAAGAATCTGCAGTGAGGTTTTTACATGATTGCAGAACAACTGACTTCATCAGGCTAATTGTTTTTATTCAAGCAGCCCTCATCGAATTCATTAAGATGTGTTAAAACTGGCCTTGGAGTGGATGCTAGATCAATTCATAGGTTGCTTTAATTTTTTGTCTTTTAGAAGTTTTTGTTTTTTGGGGGGTTTTGCACCATGAAACTGTGCCACAAGTGAATGAGAGTTAATTCATCCCAGCCAGAGGTCTGAAGCCTGGTCAGTTTTACAGCTTTCCGGCCATACTAAATCAAAGGTAGCATGTTGGATGTGTGTTTGCTTTACAACAATAGTGTTTCTCTGTGATGGCGGTTGACTGACTGAATGTGCATAAACCAAAACATAGTGTTGAAACTGGGCTTTCTTACGATACCTCAGACTGTGCATCATCTGTTTTGTAAATAGAAGGTTAATTAAATGCGAACATTTTGACAGTGTATTTGTATTTGGGGTGCATTTAGGCCAATTCTAATTAATTTTTTAATTTTTTATTGCATATTTGTCACACCTACATGTTTCAGATCATCAAACAAATTTTAATAGTAGACAATTAAATACATTCATCCAAGATTTTAAGGTCCTGAGTCTGAGTAAGCAAGCAAATATACAAGGCAGCTTTCAAATGCTGATTTCATTTATAATGGGAAAAAAGCTAGAACAGCTGATTCATCCATCAGTCATGATATGCTGTGCAGCAGGCAGGACAGGACCCCAATGCAGGACTCACAAGCTGGGAAGGACAAGTGGACTGAATGACACTAACAAGACAGGGGAACCAATACTGAACACAACACACAGGAAACAGGAGACTGTCAAAAGAAAACAGGAAGAGACCAAACATGATACAACCGCAGACTTGATGCAACACAGGGAATACAAGTAAATAGAGAACACACACGACAAGACACGATGACACAGAGGGACCAAACGGACACAGGAACACAGAGATTCGAGGGAGACAAGAAGAACAAACGGGATTGAAACACAATAACTGTAACAAACAAAATATTCTGTGGACTGATGAGAAAAAAGTTAAATCCCGTTAAATCTGGCATAAACTAGCACGCCATTTCATAGAAAGAACATCACACCGACAGTCACACATGGTGGAAATGTGATGGTCTGCGGCTGCTTTGCCAGCTATCACAAATTCTTGATTGCACTCGTTGCTGCAAAGGGGGGCACAACCACAATTACTTGTTCACATAGTGGCAGGTGGGTTTGGATGACACTTAATTAAGGGTTATTAAGGTTATGGTGTTGGTGATCCATCAAGGATGACCAAAGATACTGATACATTAACTGTTCAGGAATTACAGATACTTTTATACACAGTCCTCCATTTTTTGAGGTTGAAAGTAGATTCCTCACATATCCACATGCACAGGTGTGAAGAAACAAAGTACAAATACTTCGTTACTGTACCTAAGTAGATTTTTCAAGTATCTGTACTTGAGTATTTATTTTTCGGACTACTTTTTACTTTAACTCCCTACATTTTTACACAAGTATCGATACTTTCTACTTCTTACATTACAGACTCGTTACTTTAGTTTTAACATGTCTGAAAAAAGTTAGCATTTACGGTTAGTGTTGTTTTTAGTGGAAGTGAGGTAGACAGAGAGGGGGGTGGGTGTCAAAAGGACACCGTTTCCAGGTGAAACGGCGTCGTGTAAACGGAGCCATAGACACACCACATCGTTGCGGGAGAGGCTCCTGCAAAGCTCGTTTGGAGCCCTATGTAAAGTTGCACTTTACGTAGAGGCTACACGGAGGAACGGTGAGAAAAACGAGCGACATAAAATGTAAAGCACAATGCGTCTGCTAGCTTAAAGAACAGCTGCTGTGTTTCCATGGAGAGAAAAGAGAGAGCAGAGATGAAGAAAGTTCAAAGAAAGAAGACAAAGAGCTACTTTTACTTTCTTACTTTGAGTACATTTTAGAGTTGGTACTTTATTACCTTTACTTGAGTAAAGAATTTGAACCAGTACTTCAACTTTTACTAATGTAGTCATAATGTAGGCTCACACACACACACACACACACATATATATATATATCTCAAAAAGATGGGAAGAGTAAGGTGTGAAAAGGAAAAGAGAAAAGAAAGAGCTCCAATCTGAAGCATACCATATGATTTATCAAACATGGTAGAGCCAATGTTATCCCACGGGCCTGTATCGCTGCCAGTGGAACTGGATCTCTGGTGTTTTACTGATGATGTGACTGCTGATAGAAGCAGCAGGATGAAGTGTGAGGCATACAGGGCTACACTCAATGCTCAGATTCAGCCAAATGCTGCAAAAATGATCAGACAGCTTGTCGCAGTGCAAATGGATAATGACCCAAAGTCTACTGCAAAAGCATCAGTGGCCAAATCAGCCACCTGATCTCACCCCAGTAGAGCACGCTTTTCATTACTGAAGACAAAGCAGGAAGATTAGGGTACAGCACCATGATATGTCACCAGCACATTTCTTAACATTATCCCACTTTATTGGCTGCTGAATTTCTCAACATCATTTAATTTATACACATGCTCGGTGCATAGCATGGGTATTACCCCAATGTTCTGCTAGGCAGTGCTATTAACAGGAGGTCTACCACCTAAAAACAGCTATGGAAATTGTGCCACAACAATAGGAATAGTGAATATTGATGCAAGGTCGGTATTTGGCTGCACAAATATACCAGCAAAAGTTTATTATCTTCAGCAAACACTGTGGGACAGGCCACATTAATCAGCACATACCTGCATTTCCACTGATTACATTTCTAAGCCGTTGATTTTTTAGAATTTTGGTCTTTTCTTACATTAAGATACCAAGAAAAGCAACAAATACAGAGAAGCTTTTTACTGATGAGCTTTTGAAATAAACTTTTTTTTTTAAGTGCGTTGCTCCCGTTCTAGCATATACTGCATTTCCCTACCTATTCTGCCCTTACTGTACAAGGATGCCAAGTTTGGCAGATAGCTAAACAGTTCTTCAAAATAAGAGGCAAAGGCTTTCCTCCATCAAGGCAGGGTTTTATTGTCTCTCAAATGAAGGTACTGTAAAACTATAAAACACAAGAAAGAACATATTACAATCCACATGTAGTCACATAACATACTTATCCTATTACACAATATAGATTGGACCCTTGCTATTTCAAATTGTAGCTGGTATAGCCACCACAAAACATAGTAAACCATACTTAACAATGCATCCTGCTAGCTTAATGCTAGCATATACTGGGATTTCCCATAGACGCGCTAACGCGATTAGCATTGACTGCATAACATCAAACAAGTCTACCTAAACACTCAACATAAAGTCAAAACACACTTATTCTCACAGGCATATGTTTCCCATGCTCTGTGGTTAAACAACTTCAGACCGATCGCTTATAAACTATTACCAGTTTTTCAACTACTGAAACTTAGGTTAACAACTCTACCGTCTCCCCCTAGTGGGCTAGTGGCGTTACTGCACTCCAGCAGTGGCAGCACACATCCTTCCAACACACACATGCACACACACACAATGTTCAGTGACTGTGTGTGACTGTGGTGTGACAGAATGCCTTAATTATGGATTAATTGTGTCATTAGCAGGTTTCTGCTGTTGGCACCACATTGGGCCTGTCAAGGTTAATTACTGGAACATGTTTATTTGCTGTCAGCCACTGCAGCAAGCTGTCACTTGCATGGAAACACAGACAAACACACACGGACCCTGTTCACTCAAACAATTCACAGGACACCTCTTGTCCCACAAGCCCTCACTGCTTTCCTCAGCGCTTTTGTTTCTGCCTCTGCACACTTTGTACAGGACTCAATCAGCCACCTGAAATACAAACACACGATCGTCCAGCAGTTTGACTCCATGCAGACGAAACGCACATCACCACCTGCAGCAGGCGGGGATGTGCAGGCGGGGATGTGATGGAGAGATAGTGTTGTGTTTGAGGGGTCTAATCCCCAGATTTTAAAATATTTTTAAAATGACAAATGACTATTGATAGTGACTCTAATTAATTGTGAACATCATGTCCTGTGCTAGAGGACACCCTGGGTTCACTATAGATGAAATGACCTATATGATCAATTCAGTCCGACCTCATGTCCTTATTTGTCAAATTCATCAAGAGGAGCTGTGAGTGATGCCTGCTATTCTCAGTCGGGATGGGGAGAAGGCAGCACCCATTTTGAACACAAGGATGTATAATAAATAGCAAGACAGTTGTTTGTTGCCAGTGCAGGTTTTGCCCCCATCTTTCACATGTGGAACGTCCTCAGAACTTCATAGAATCTGTGCACACTTTCCGCTGCTCGTTGCCACAGTGGGTCACTACAGCAGGTAGCTCTCCAGAGCTGTATTACTTATTCATGACAGGTTCAACAAGGTGCTGGAAATGTTCCTCTGAGGTTTTGGTCCATATTGACATGATAGCAGATTAGTCAGCTGCACATCGAGGATGTGAATCTCCTGTTCCACCACATCCCACAGGTGCTCAATGACATTGAGAGATGTTGACTTTGGAGGCCATTTGAGTGCAGAGAACTGATTGTCAAGGTGAATAAAGCAGCCTGAGATGATTGGAGCTTTTCCTGTTGGAAGCAGCCATCAGACGTTGGATACACTGTGGTCATTAAGGCAATTGAGACTCATCAGACCAGGCAACGTGCTTCCAATCTTCTATTGTACAATTAAATTGAGCTCCTGAAAAATGTAGCCTCAGTTTCGTAGCACCCAGTGTGGTCTTCTGCTGTTGTAGCCCAGCAGCTTCGACATTCAACAGTTTTTCTCTTTCAGAGATGCTCTTCTTCGCTCCCTGGTTGTAACCAGCAGTTATTTAATTGTATTCATTTGTATTTGTATTACATTTGGATACTGTTTTATTAACTTGTTTTAGCAAGATGGATTCATAAACTGTAAAGGTACAACACAATAACAAAATAAACTAATAATTTGTTTGACAGACACTTCCAGGGCTGTTGTTCAGTGCCTTTGTACCTGACAAGACTAAAGTAGCAGGGCATACTTAACAAGATACTGTACATGTTTTATACATTTCCTCCGGGTACTCCAACTTGCTAACACTGGCCAACATAAGGTACTGGTCAGACCAAGTAGGGCTGCAACCACCAAACAACCAAGTGAGCAAAACGGAGTTTTAGTGTTTACAAGTCAAGTCTCCTCTTCCATCCCGCCAAATTCAACTTGAGACTCCTGCAATGACACTGCTGAGTGGCATAGAAACAGGAAATGACATCTACCTGTCGCCAGTGACTGGGGCTCCATTCATCAGGTGAATAAAACATGGTCCTCAGCGAGTGAAATGTTGTCATGTTATCTGAAATATTGTTCTGTTTTCAAAGTCTTGATCCTGTCATCCTACATTGGTTCTTAACCTAGGGATTAAAAGTACCTTCAAACTAAAAAAAAAAGTGTTGATATTACATATTATGTTAGCATTTGGAGCTAATTGCGCCCCTTCCCATAGCAAAAAGTAGTATACTCAAAGTTCATTTTATTAATTATACTTAAGTATAAGTATAGCAAGTATACTACAGGCCATGTACTTTAAGTGTACTAGAACGTATACTAGTTGAATACTTTTTCGTACTAATTTGGAACATTTCAAGTTTATAAAAGTATACTTTAAAGTTTATTTTAAGCTTAGAGTATACAACAAGTACACTCATCTATATACTATCTATGTACTTGATATAATCCTCTAGCATGCTCAAAGTATACCACAAGTACACTTATCAATATACTGCCATTGTACTAGTTATATACTCCAAGTTCCTATTTTTATTGTATACTTTAAGTACACTGTTATAAATGTTGGTTATTTCACTAGTTTACTTGATATATTGAAATTTGCTTGGCATATTACTTGTAGCTTACCATTCAATTTTTATACTGGAAATATACTCCTTAAAGTATTCTTAAAAGTTTACTTATACTGTATGTACACAAGAGTGTGACGTATTTACAAAATCACAAGACAGAAGTTAGAAAACAAGTTTAAAACATTTCAAAAACATTTCTCCTTACTGGAGAAAATGAAAGAAAAAAGTGCACATTTGTGTGCAAAAATGTAAACATAAGATCAAAGTCCTCATTTGTAAAAAGTGGTAAAAAAAAGTGGTAAAGCAAAACTTGTGCATATGCTTGTAAAAACGTAAGCATAGTGTCTTCAACTGAGAACTAAAGTCTGTCCTTGTCAAAAAAGGTAAACACCAAACCAAAAATAAAAAATACAGAAACAAAATTTGTACTTTTATGACTTTTCATTTACTTTCTTCGTGTAGCTCATGTTGTTGCACTTCTTCTAGCTCAGGGCACTGAGTGATTACTTTTGGACATTGTTGCTGGTCCTCAGTACTCATCCATGAAATCTTCCCAACTTCCACAGTCTTGTCCTTGAAATAAGAAATGGCAAATGCCATTGTGGTATTGGTACTGGAAAGGGAAAAGAAAATCAATGAACACACTCGAACGCGATCTCTTCCAGCAGTTTCATTGAGAATGACATTTTCAAAATATGAACATAGGTACAAAATATCAGAATATGAAACAATAACATCTTAGGACAAAATCCCAAAAATAATCTCTCCACATCTGTCTTCACAGGTAAGTTACAATCTTATGCAATACAATTTCAGTCCTCGGTACTCAAGTACATACAAGAATGTATAAAAATGTCCAGCGGACCAGTAAACATAAACATAGAACTTAAATATGCTGAAAATAAGCATTTATGTACACATCAATAGGCTATTTTCCTTCTTTCTATATATACTATAAACAGAACACACACACATGCTTCGTTATTGCTCTATACGCATATTCTGGCGGTACAGTATGCTATGCTGGCGGCAAACAAAGAGCACTTAGCTCAGCTAGCTGGCTAACAGTATGCTAGAAAAAAATACAAACGAAATATTATTTCGACACATCTAACACTGAGCAAATCAAACAGTCAAACAAAAATATACTTCCACAGTTCAAGTGCAAGAGCATAAAAACTCATTTCATACCTGAAAAGGGGAAAGAAAATCAACTCGAACGCGATGCTTCTCTTCCAGCTGTTTCATCGAGAATGAAGCACCCTGGCCGGCGCGCCCCCTTCCCGCACTCCAAGGCATGACTAATCACTCACGCATACAGGTTTGAGTTTTGCAAACTTAAAATAAACTTTAAAGTATACTTTTATAAACTTGAAATGTTCCAAATTAGTACGAAAAAGTATTCAACTAGTATACTTTCTAGTACACTTAAAGTACATGGCCTGTAGTATACTTGCTATACTTATACTTAAGTATACTTAATAAAATGAACTTTGAGTATACTACTTTTTGCTAAGGGTTAAAAAGGATTAACATTTAATGGATGTAAACAGAGCCGAGATGCTAAAGGTTACAGGACCTGAAAGTAAAAGAGAATATTAAATTTGTCAAAGAATGTGGATAAAAGGAATGGAAAAGCTGACAGATCACAACAACAGATTAGTTTTAAATGTTAAATTAGGCCTCTGTCCTCTCTCCCATACACACTTGAGCTTTTTACGATACGAGTATATCTCATCACAAAGACTGAGCATTTGTTTGAGTACCACAATAACAACAGCACAAAAAGCTGAGAGAAAGGAAGCTGGGCAGACAAAAAGAGAAATGGCGCATGGCTGCTTTGATTGATTTCAGCTGTAATCTGCTCACTAAGTCATCTCCTGACATCTCTCTCCCCCTCCATCTCTAACAGACTCTCCGTCCATTAAAGCCCAGTCGGGTCCTGGCTGAGCAGCTGTGAAGAGACAAACCATTTATCAGCCTGTCAGCTCTTGCTGCCTGTTATTCCAGCCAGCCAGCCAGACTGCATGGCAGTCCAAGAACCAATAACTCAGCCTGAGGAGAGCTGGCACTGATACCTGACAACACCCGTATGAATGCACACATATAGTATATGTACTGTGCTCACTGTACTGTAGACTCAAATCTAAGAGACACATAATGCTTTTTGTTTTTATTGAAAATATTGTTTTACACTCATACAAAGTTTGTGTGTGTGTGTGTGTGTGTGTGTGTGTGTGTGTGTGTGTGTGTGTGTGTGTGTGTGTGTGTGTGTGTGTGAGAGAGAGAGAGAGAGAGAGAGAGAGAGAAAAAACGCTCTCTCTCACACACACAGGAGAGAGAGAGAGAGAAGACACACTCTGTCTCTCTGACAGGGTGTCAGAGAGACACT
>VOQJ01047605.1:2115-19972 GCA_015052665.1 Apistogramma diplotaenia | reverse complement strand
TGGGCCAACTGAGGAGAAAGAAAATGAATGCAATAAAGAGATGAAGGGCACAGGCGTGTTATGCAGAAATTATGTAAAAATTAGCATAAGTTTGTGTTAATCCAATATGAAATCCAGATTTTAGTAGGATTCTGGGGGAAATAGTGCCTTTTGGGATATATCGTACCTGTGTGTGTGTGTGTGCGTGCGTGTGTGTGTGTGTGTATGTGTGCTAATACTTACATCTAGTGTCGAGCCTTAAGCGGTTAGAGCTCACACTATTGACAGCGTTGCTGGCCACACAGCGGTACCAGCCGGTGTGCCTGCGGGTGACGTTGGTCACATTGAAAACGCTGTTGTTCCCACGAGCAAAGGATGTGATGTTGCCACTCAGGGTTTCATGTTGCCACATGTACAGGATCGGTGAAGTCCCATTTTCCACATTGCAGAGCATCCACATTGCAGCTCCTTCCACTGGAGATGCATCACTCATCAGGATGTAAGGCTTACTGACAGGCACTGTGTTCAAGATAAAATCATATACGCAGGTTTGTTTACAGGTGAAGAAGAATAAACAGTAATGCTTTGGTAAAAACAGGGTATCAAGCTAAAAAAGGTTTTATTTTATTTGTCCCAATTCTTTTTCTCAACCAGTGTAATTTTGCTCTGGGTTCAATCAGACAGCATCTGTAATGACCTGCTCCTATTTTAAAATGCAGAACTAAAGGGCAATATAGAGCATGTTTACAGCCTGGTACCAGAAATGCTTTTGGTTGTTATTTATATGTTATTTATGATTATTTATAAATTGCCTATTTATTTAATGGTTGGTATATTCATTAACGAAGTTTGTACTCGGCTGCTTTCCAGCACAGGCAGCTGTATTTAGTTGCTGTCTGCTGGGTCTCATCTCTGCTAATTGGAGTCACTGAAGCATTTGTCTTGTTTGGAGCATGTTTGCTTCTTTTTTTTAAACAATAACCTGCACGTCAGTAATGTTTGTTTTATCCACCAAAGAGCACTCACAGTGCTTGCATTTATGGATATAATAGTCACAATTCTAAAACAACCACATTTAACAAATCCTTTCAGCAGTTTCTTATGTAGCGATAATGACACACATTAGCATATGCAGGTGGTTCTCAGATTGTAGGTGAGATGAACATGACACCCCTTGAGTAAGCATTAAGCACTGACCCAGTGTGACATTGCAGGTCTTGGTTTGGCCCAGAAGTGGGTGCCTGGCCTGGCAGATGTAAGGTTTCCCACTGTGAACTGTGCCGTATGGGAGGATTAGGATATTGGAGGTTTCTTCTCCATCTTTGCGCTGACCTGCGGGGCCCTCCCACCACACCAAGGCTTTTGGGAACCCTCCTTTCCAGGAGCAGAACAGCATCACATACTCTAGGTCATAAGTCACATCAGCAAAACACACTGATTCTGCAGGGGGAATATCTGATGGAGGAGAAATAAAATGTAAAAAAAAAAAGTGTAAGAAAATAGATGCATGTTTAAAGTGTGTAAACTTCACACTTAAAGTCTCATTTGTTTTACTTTCTGTTGCTATTTGTTGAGATTTTTGCACTCACATGTGGATGCGCTGCATTGTATCGACTGTTTCAGGGCAGGATGGGAGCCCATGCATGTAAACAAGCTGCTATTAGAAGTCAGCCCTCTAGAGGGCAGCAAGATGGAGGCAGTGTTGGAGGCTGAACTGGTTTGCTGCCCTGTGTTGGCCTGACTTTGTCCTGCATGTATCAGGTCTCCAGTCCACTGGAGTGTAGAAGAGGGGAATCCACCAGGCCAGGAGCACAGCAGCCTCAGAGAGGTGTGATTCAGAGCCGGCTCCACAGAACAGGAGGGGGAGCCATCAGGGGGGTCTGTGGGGATAAGATACTGAGTTAGATAGTGATCTACAAAATAAGGGTTAACTGAAGATCTCAGGGATCAATAATACTATTCTCTGGCTACAGTTTTGAAGATGCTAAGTATGACCAAAATCATATTATAAAAAAAATACATATTATTACAGCTTCCTACATTATTTTTCTTGATGGAGGGGGATCACACACATGGATGCCAACTGTGTACTTCAAATGCTTTCATTTGATATGAAATGCAATCTGAGAAACTAGAACAAATGCATAAATTCAGCAAAACCAAGTCAAGTGCATGACAAGCACTGAGCCAACCAATGCTCACCATGGATGTGATAGCACAGCGAGATATCTGCCAGAGAGTTTCCAATTAAATTCTTGGATCATCCTTAATTTGCATGCCCACACACACCCACATGAGTATTGCCAGCTTTTGGCACTACTCCCCCCAGTTCTCACAGAGTAAACCAAATGCATGTACTAGATGGAGTAAGAGCAAAATACACCGAACAGTAGCATGATGTTTATATGTGTTTATAATTAAGCGAATCAGAGGTAGGAAAGATGAAAATCAAAGTTGTTTACAGCATTTTATTAAAAATGTGTAATTGAATATTTAATCGCATTGTAGTTTTTTATATTCCTAAAGACGGAACAACCCAGCTGAGTACAGAGTACAAGGGCTGGCAGAGGAGTAAATGCTCATAAGCATGGTCAGAAGTCAGAGGTCAAACTCACAGTAGACGATCAGGCTGATGGTTTTGGTGGAGCTGCTGTTCAGGTAGGTGTTCTGTGCCAAACATGTATAATTGCCAGAGTGCCTTCGGAGGATATTGGTGATGTTGTACTGCGGTCCGGTGTAGACTTGGGAGCTGTTGTAGAACCAGGCGTACTGACTGGCTGGATTGGACTGAGCCTGACAGAGCAAAGAAACAGCCTGTGTCTCCAGAGCTGAGTAACCTCGCTCTGTGATATTGTTCGGAGTCACGTCTATTTGAGGAATGTCTGGGCCAACTGAGGAGAAAGAAAATGAATGCAATAAAGAGATGAAGGGCACAGGCGCGTTATGTAGAAATTAAAGTAAGCTTGTGTTAGTCTGATGTGAACCCAAATGAAATCAACAGTATTTGTGGTGCAATCAGTTTCTGGAATTACAGATGGAAGCCAAATTCTCAACAGTGCGGTATATTTCTCAGATGCAAACAATGCAGAAGTGAAGGAAATTATAATGTGAAATATTCACTAAGTGTTACACAGTGCTATTTTCTTTAAATGGAACAGACCCCGGAGATATAGGTCCTCAATAACACCCCCTCCCTCCCCCTAACAATGATCTAATTATACTCACAGATGATATCCAGCCATAAGCGGTCTGAGCTCTTGCTGTTCACGGCATTGCTGGCCACACAGCGATACCAGCCGGTGTGCCTGCGGTTGACGGTGGTCATGTTGACAATGCTGCTGTTGCCCTGGGCGAAGGTTGTGATATTGCCACTCAGGGTTTCATGTTGCCACGTGTACAGGATGGGTTCTGTCCCATTCTCCACACTGCAGAGCATCCACATTGTAGATCCTTCCACTGGAGGAGCATCACTCGTCAGGATGTAAGGCTTACTGACAGGCACTACATTTAAGATAAAGTTAAACAGTAAATGACACAATCTTATTAAGTCATGAATTAACTTTGATTAGCCACATTTATTCGTAACGCTTAGTTTGATTTCTCTGGCTACACAAGACCTGATTACTGCCTGACTTGATGAATCAAGAAATCACTTAAATAGAACCTGTCTGTCAAAGTGAAGCAGGCTAAAAGATCTCAAAAAGCAGCACATCAAACAAAGTCTCTGAGATCTTATAGAAACCGTCTATCTCCAGATCTTATGGTGCATGCTGGGTAGTGTTTGTAACTTGTATGAGAGTAGAACCATCAACCCTGTCTGCTGAAGGGCGCTCTCAGGTTTCTGTATTGGTTGGTGACTGTTCTTATTGCATCCACTTTGGGGAGCTTTGCAGTGGTTGTTACAGTTGATGGTTGGGTAGCACTTTCACAAGTGGCCACTGGTGACCTCATTCACCAATGGGTTCTGCAGCTGATGCTGAATTAACCAATGACTGTTTTGTCTCAGAGCTGGAATTGTGTCCAGAAGCTCCTTTTTTAAAGTTTGGTGCACAGGGCACCAGGATGAAAGTTGACCCCAAACTTTTGAGTTTCTCCAAGATTATTTCACAACTGTTTTTAATTTTCCTCTGGTTTTGGCACAGGTTTTAACATGTAAAATAAAAAGTGTTATTAGCATCCATAACACTGCGCAAGCCTTTCATATGGTGCAGACTAAATGTTTCGCCGTGATGAAAGAGTGGTGCGGAAGCACATTTTTTCTAAGTGGAAGTCTTACCTTGGACTTTCAGATGGACATAGTAGTAGTAGACTTTGGCCTCCTGCACTATGTCATAAAAGGCCTGGCAGGTGAATAAGCCGTGAGCAGCCAGAGGCAGTGTTTCAATCCTCAAAGCTGAACTGTTTGAGATGACTGTTGGTTGCCCGAGTGTCTCAGCCAGCTTCTGGGTCCTTGTTCCTTGCCCGACATTATAAACCACAGCCTTTATGGCTTCGGTACCAGGTTTGGTGAAGCTCCATATGTATATGTCAGGTATGGCGGTACCACATTCCAGGATTACAGGTTTGTCCACCACACCATACACAAAGGTGTCCTGGTACACCACCTCACCTTTATGATTGATCTGCACAGCTGGAGGAGAGGAAACAAAGACATGCATGTCACACAAGTGTGTGTTTGTGTGTGTGTCTGCTAAGGAACAGGAGATGGTGGTGTCGTTTGTCCACTCAGTGTTCAGTTGCAGTATTGATTACACAGTAAGTTTCAGAGACAGTGTAATGTCTAAAAAATGTGATTCCACTAATTCATTTTTTTAAATGCAACATCAAGTCTGTCAAACACACCTTTTTGTCTTTTTCCCACATGAGGAAAAAAAAACACTTCCAGATATGCGAGTGTATTTGTTGGCACAGAGATGCCAGATATTCTTTGCATTGTTTTGTCAACCAAAACACTTTGAAATTTGAAATGTGTTACGGAGTAACAAAATACTACAAACTGTCCTCAGCCTCTAGGGCTCTGTCTGTTATGAAATGATTCCATTTTTAACATTTTCCAACAGAATTGCTGATACTTAAAAATTTAATTCTCCCTATTTGAACTAATTGACCATTTAGATAATATTGTGCAGAAAAAGAAAAGATTTTCAAAAGTATAAAGGAATCCACAAACACTGGAAAGCTCTTACCATTTTCCTCCCCAGTGACCACACTGGTAGTTAGATGTAAAACAACCAGTCCTAACAGTGGAGCCACCATGGTATCATGATGATCTGAAGTCCAACAACCAATTTACTCAAAAAAAAAAAAATCTGTAAGAGATCAAAAGCTAAATTTTCTGGGTTCTAAAAATGCTTCCCTGAGCTTTCAACCTTCAGTCGTTCTGATCCACGAGTTTCTTGAGGATCCAGCTGCAGGCACTGACTTCACACGACTGAGAGCAGAAACAGACGGAGGGTCGGCAAACTGATTTTAGACCGAACTATTAACGTGTTTTTCCTTTCTGTGTCTCTCTTTGTTTCTCCTGCTGGGTTAGAATATCACTTATACCAAACTCATCTATTATGCAAGACATATGCATGAGCGAATAGTTTAGCCTTTCACACACCTACCCATACAGGCACAGGCTGCACTGGATTAAGCGGGCATTCCTTCACACAACATTCACATCTGAAAATCTCACAAAGGCTTTGCTGTATTCAAAGTTCTTTTTTCATATTCATAGTGTGCAGGGTTCTTTTTTTGTACATGTTCATCCTCTTCATGCTGTGACCAAAGTGGGAACGCTGATCAGTGTTATCAAAAGTCATTTTTATATCCTCTCAAAAGATGCGCTCAAAGCTGAGGCATAAAAAGATGGATTAAGAGATTAATATGTTCATATATTTTCTTTGGCCTTTGTTTTTCTTTTACCGCCAGCTTAAAGGCAAAAATGTTGGAAGTGGTTTAGGAGACGAAGATCTCAGCAAAAATATTAATTTATGTTAGTCAAAGTAAGATCAGACTGCATTTTTTATCTGTATCTGAGAGTAAAATTAAAGGCTTCAGATTCCAAAGATCATGCGAGGTCCAAAGGGGCAACATAAACTCTACTGATCTGTACTGAAACTGATTTTTGATGTGTTTCCTCATTTTGTTCTCTTACCTTGGCCAACAAATAAAGATTCCAGTTAAGGGAAACTGATCCTACATGTATGCACAGTCAACAGGTCCATTTTTCATAATCATTCTTTTTAAAGATCCCTGAGATGAAACGTTTGTATCTTCATACAGGAAAAGCAGGGATGTTTCGGTGGTATGTAATGTGAGATGCAGAAGATCACTTTTCCTCACTTGGCAGGAGCTAAAGCTTCAGTGCAGCGGGCGTTCTCTTGGCACTATCAGGAAGTGATTCGAACAACCAGAAACTTTCAAGCCTAGTAACTGCAGCAGCAGCCTCAAAAGAGAATTTCAATGCACTTACTTTCACTATAAAAACTGAGTAGTGGAAAAGAGCAGCTCTCTGAGAGAGAGAAGCTGTGGTATGCTGAGCTGGACACTGAATCTAAAGCTAAACTTCAAGGTTGACAAGTCAGTGAACTCCTCAGCTGGATACAGTGGATTTGAGATATCTACTTTGCTCAGTGAGCTGGGAATTGTTTGTAGGGATTTCATCAGCGGCTTTTTACACAAAGGGCAGGCGTGGGCAGATACCAGCAGATTTGTATGAAAGTGTATGAAACATATGCTGCATGTTTGGGGACGGCAGTGGTGAAGTAGATGGCTGCTCGCCTTGCAACCGGAGGGTCGCTGATTCAAGTCCCCATCTGAGCGCGTGTCCCTGGGCAAGACACTTAACCCACATTGCCGAAGTGTGAATGTGGTTTTCTGGTTGGTTTCTCGTGGTTCCTTCCAGCAGAATGAAGCACTGTTATTTAACCTGGTTTCATGAACATGGTTCTTCCCTTCTTCTAGAGAACTGATTCATGAGACCGCAGAGAAGAATGAAGACTCCTGTTGCCAGTTGCAGAATGATGGAGTTTGAGTTCAACTGAGCATAAGACTTAAAAAGCAGCTGGCTGTACTGTTCAGTTATTTACCTATTTTTAGATTTGTGCATACATGTAAGTACAGTACCAAACCCACCTGCTGACAGAAGCTGTTGAGATGTTTCAGCCATGTCACTGTGGGCTTGTTTGTAGCTATCTACTACACTGCTGGTGCAAATGTATGTGATTGTTTTTATTTAAATGCTACAAATTCAAAGTTCATCAAACAGCCAGTGTCAATGAATGCTAAAACCCACAGATACCACAAATAAAAACATCAACTTCATAAATCACAAGTCTCTTCAGTAAATAAAAACATTTTTCTTTACATAGCAAAAAAAACCAGGTAAATTGTACAAAATACAAGCACAGTAGAAGTATTACATTAAACCACGAGGTAAAACCAAAAATCTGCTGTACAACATATGATGAAGAGAATGGACCTCAGAGATCAAGTAGGAAATTGTGTTTTTTGTTTTCTTCTTTTTTATATAGAAAATGATGTAATAGAGGATAAAGTAAGGAATCAACCACATCAAGAGATAATGCCATCCATTCAGTCTGATATAATCAAATCTAATACACCCATGCAATACACATTTTTTCAAACGAAAGTCAATTCACCTTTAACTCGACCTTCATCTAATCTAAAACTTAAATAAGGGTCACAATGTTCCCTTTTCAGTGATCCGATAGAGCACATTAAAACAGGAAAAATGAGAGAAAATGTTTCCAAACTGGCCTTAATTCAAAGTCCAACAGCAAAACCTTTATTGTCCTTGTCCGCAGCAGTGCAGAGACACTGCCTCATAGTCCAGTAAAATTAATTGTGTTTTTTCTTTTCCCCCAAACATTTTCTCCAAGCAATCGTTCTGGCTTGAGCCGTGCTGTTTCACCGATGTCGTTTCAGACGTACTGCTCTTTGGGAAAAGTGTACGCTGCCACTCCGGGGGGAGGAGAGGAGAGACCTGGTACAGAGGGGTACTTAAAGATGGCAGTGGTGTGTGAAGGAGGAGAGAAGGTGTTTCTTGATGCGGCGGTGCTGCTGATGCTCATTGCAGGGTTTGGAGGTGTAGAGTGGTATGGGTGCTGGGGCAGAAATGTAAGAGGAGGGTTGATTGGGGGGGAGTAGGGCTCCGGGTAGTCCTCTTTGTTACAAGCCAGTCTGTAGCTCACATAGTCGGCTGTGCTTGGAAGCTCTTCATAAAAGCGTGCTGAATGCTGTGGGAAAAGGAGGCATGTTTATTAAAGATGTACAGGACTGTAAAAATCATGTTTTTAAACAGTACCAGTGAAAATGTGATATCTAAATTCCACACAGTGCAAATGTTACCTGGACATCATCGGCTGGTCTTTTTCTAATCGGCTGGGACAGTTTTCTCGACGGAGAGTCACTGATTCAGCAGAAAGGGGAATAAAAGATGTAATAAAGGCTTTAAAACATGCTGCAAAAAACAAGCATGTGAAGCAAAAGGATGGAGAGCTGTTTACGTACGAGGAGTCGTGCTTTCTACTTCTTATTTTAAGCACCAGGACTGTGATAGTAATGCCCAGAAGTACTCCAGCAGCCAATAATAAGGCGATTACGCTGATGACATCACTCGTTGCGATCTGCGGTAATGGTTTTTCTGTAGAAAAAAACACAAACTTTTAAAGAAGAGCTCCAAAACTCTCACACATGGAAAATGTAAGTGTAAAGCACAAAATTCCTTGTTTCTGAAGTAATGTAATGTATTATTAGTAGTAATAATTCATAAAGTAGCCATACCTATAATGCTGACCTCCACATAGCCCGATCGTGTCCCGATGCTGTTGGTTGCATCACACACATATGTTCCCTGCAGGTCATATGTGACTGGCCCTTTAAAGAAAAGGACGTTGTCTCGGATCTCAGCATTGTTCGGTATGGTGCCATTAATCCTGTGCAACACGTAATGGGGTGAAAACAAAGTTTAGTAGGCCAACTACACAGGCTCAGGAGCACACAGCAAAATAAATAAAGCTGCTGTGAATGTAGAAAATGGTGGAAGAATATGGCTGGATGTTGGGAATGATAGACTCTCTTTGCTGTTGATGAGTTCTAAAAGTTACATTTCAATGAAAGTTATATCAATACTCACACTCTCCACTGATACAGAGAGACCGCAGGGTTGGCATCAGCTATGCAGCTCAGCTGAACATTCTCTCTGTTCAGGTACCAGTTTCCATCAAACCCATCCACTAAAACATCTGGCTCATCTGGTGCACACATACACAAACATTTTAGGTTGCAGTAGTATCACAACACAAAATCTCAGTGCACTGTTTTTACCTGTATTGTCATGTGGTTAAGTTTGAGAGAGACCTACACTGAATATCGAGGGTGACGCTGTCGGTGTAGACTTCCTCATTGTACGTGGTGACGCAGGTGAGTGTTTCCTTGTGTGTTTCTTTGCTGGGCACCAAAATGTAGTCACTCTGAACCGTGAATGTCCCGTCTGAGTTTCTGTACTCTCGGGTGGTCACTTCTCCAGGTACCCTGGTCTCCCACCTGCTCACATCAGCGAGGACTTAATGGAGATGCACAGATATATGTGTACGCAGTGAACACAACATAAATGTTCCCTCTTGAGTGAAAAAAAACTGGGGTGAAAGGAAGGGGACTTGACAGTTAGCAGTAACACTGAGGTGTTATCTGAGCTTGAGAAAGGCAAACACTAATGCTGTGAAAAGGAAAGGTGAATTCTCACGCACCTGATGGTACCGGGTGGCTTTCCATTGGCGGAGATGCAGGTAGCCACTGGAGTTTTCAGGTTGGATGAACGAGCCACCAGTGTTGGGGTGGAAAGACTCATCTGAGTTGTTGGGCGAACTGAGTAAAAATGTAGTGAAACTTAATGTTTGACTTGGATGCTGATAAGTAAAAACTTTGATCTTATATAAACTATAAGGATGGAAGTACTGGGACACACATCTACAGGAGCTGCTCAGCCATGGAAACCCATTACATGAAGCTCCCAACTCTGCAGAGTGCTGGTGACTTTTATGCACTGTGCACTTCAGCATCGCTGTAACTGTAACTGTAAATGGTCTGACACTTCGTGGCTGAGTTGCTGTGCTTTCTACTGTAAATGCTTCCACTTTGCAATAATATGACTTACAGCTGTGGAATATCTTGGAGGAAAGAAATTTTACAAACTGACTTATTTCAGCAATGGCATCCTATTGCAATACTACGCTCAAATTCAGTGAGCTCTTTAGAATTACTCATTTCTTTTAGTGTTTGTAAAGGCAGACTGCATGGCTAGCTGTTTGATTTTATAAACCTGTGGCAATGAGGATGAAAACACCTGAACTCAAAGATTGAGAGATGAGGCCCCAAACCTTTGTCCATATAGTGTATGAACAGCAGTCATCCTATAAATATATCAGCATCTAAACTCTGTTTTACAGTATATTTAGAATATGTAATATTTTTCAGTTAGACAAAATAACCTAATAACCTCATTCATTAAGAAAGATTTTCTTAAGGATTTTCTTTATATTAAGAAATTATGGTCAAGAAATACATTCTTGAGCTTGGAAAATAAATTAAACTTGTTCAAGAGTTTTTTTGAAAAGCAAGAAATATCTATTGAGGTACAGCACGCCTTAAAGGATTTTACTTTTTCACTTGGCACATTGATGGCATTCTTTTTTTGGTTTGTGACAAAAAATGTCAGAAAATTGTGAAATTTTTAGGAGACAAATCTAACAATTCGCTAAACATTCAAATGGCCAATCCCTTCAGTTCTGAAATGCACACTACCTTCCTTGCTGACAGATACGTGATGATACAGCCCCAACCGATCGTGGCAGATGACTGCCCCTCCCTGAGCCTCGTTCTGCTGGAGGTTTCTTCCTGTTAAAAGGGAGTTTTTCCTTTCCACTGTCGCCAAGTGCTTGCTCATAGGGGGTCATTTTGACTGTTGGGTTTACTCTGAAATTATTGTAGGGTCTTTACCTTACAATAAAAAGCGCCTTGAGGCAATTTTTTATTTGTGATTTGGCGCTGTATAAATAAAATTTAATTGAATTGATATTATGATATCTATGAAAATTAGAGAAAGGTCCGTGCAAAGATGAGGGTAGATGAAAACTACAGTTTCTAAAGTGATCAACCATTTATCCTTAAGAACAGTTTTTTTTTTTTTTTAAAAAGCTGAACTCTAATTTCTAACAATTTCATGTTCAGCTCGTCACCTCTGCTACCCTGACAGATCAGACCATCACATGTCTGCCTTACCATAGACAGTCAGGTTTACGGTGTTCTCTCGGTTTCCAGCGGGGAATGTGGTGTATTCACAGATGTACGTAGCCTCATCAGAAAGGCGAAGCGAAGAGAAGGTGATGGTGGTGTCTTCAAGAGTTGGAGTCCGTCGCCTCACTGCTGCATTTTTGAAGGTAACACGGTCCCTGTAGGGTGGGGCCACAGACACGCCTAGGGATGGATTTGCGATTGCCACGTTCTGCTTAGTGCCATTGACCAGTTTCTGCCATGTTACCTAAAGAAAGAAAGATGAAAAACAGGATGTCTCAGGGTGAGCGTCACACTGCTCAAGTCTAGAACGTTTTAGATGAACACCACACCGCTTAAATCAATGTGCAACTAGGATGTGTAACAAAATGAGTAACAATGCTATCATAGGAAGTTAGCTTCACCCAAGAGTCACCCAGGAGGCCTCCTAGTCAAATATCCAAACCACCTCAGCTGGTTGCTTTTGATGTGGAGGAGTAGCAGGTCTACTCTGAGCCCCTCTTGGATGACTGCACCCCATCTCTTAGGCAGAGGCCAGCCACCATTCAGAGGAAGCTTATTTCTGCCACTTATATCTGCAATTTAATTATTTTGGTCACTACCCAAAGCTCGTGATCATAGGTGAGGGTAGAAACACAGACTGACCAGTAAATCCATAGCTTAGCTTTTGCATTCAGGTTTCTGTTTACCACAAGAGACCAGTGTAGCATCCACATCACTGCAGCCACAGCCCCTATCTGCCACTCTCATCTTCCCACATTTGTTAACAAGACCCCAAAATAATTAAACTCATCCACTTGGGTCAGCAACTCATCCCTGACCTGGAGTTGGCAATCAACCCTTTTCTGGCTGAGGACCATGGCCTCAGACTTACAAGTGCCAATTTTCATGTCTGCAACTTGACACTAAGGCATTGTTGCTTATGGCAACCATTTTAGTCTTAGTCTTAGTCTTTTGGATGAAAATGCTTCTTAGTTTTAGTCAGTTTTAGTCTACAAAAACTCAAAAGGTTTTAGTCATGTTTTAGTCCGTTTTAATAGGAAAAAAGAAGAAAGTATTACTCTTTACAAATTAATTTGAATAATTAGAGGTAATAGTGAAATCAATTACTCCAAAAAATGCAATAAACAAAAGCATTCTCACTTTGGCAATTGGGGCTTGATTTCTCAGAATTTGCTAAAGTGCATTGATGCCCAAAATATAAGCTCATGACGAACACACGCTTAACTTGATCTTGTCTGCCAGGGCAATTAAGTTGCATATTATATATAAAAACAGACACCATACAACAGCAGGCTTTATTTAACTAGCGCACAGTTTCTAAACCAAAGTAAGAAAATAAATATTTTATACTCTTATTAAAGTATAAAACAAACATGAGACTGGACACTTTGAAATATTAAATGAATAAAACAACCCCTGAATACAGTAAATACTTTAAACATTGTATTGGGTCTTTAAACCAAATTAAATAAACAAACAACAGAAATCTTACTGAGAGGTTTTAGCTTTTGACTGACAGATTTCAGGCACAATAGACCCTTTTACTACCTACGTAATCAAAAGTATGTGCACACTGGCAGCAGAATCACTAAAAGCGGCCTGAAGCTGTACCAAATTCCAATGGGATCACCACCGTTTCAGAGAAACCGGAGGCGTCTGTGGCTGCAAGCCATCGGACACGATCAGAAATGCTCGCATTTGTAGGGCCCATTTTATAGCAGGTAAAGTTATTTATCTGTTCTGGTTTTATTGGAATGTCAGGCTTAGATAAATGCTAATATCTAAAGTCAACAGCATTAGCTGGTATGTTGTTTGGCTTTTAAACTGCTGTGTGGCTGGACACAGGTCGATGATTGATTTTGTAATCATATCGTCAGATACAGTATGTGGCCATATGTTCTGGACAGGTGAAATGGGGCTGAGCTGTCAACTGATCACCACCTAGTGGTGAGTTGGATCGGGTGGCAGGCTAGGATGCTAGACAGAACAGGCACAACTAAAAGTATAGTCAAGTTGAGCTGGGAGCGCCTGGCAGAGGCCCCAGTCTGCAAGATCTTTAACTCCCCCCTCAAGCAGAACTTCAACAGCCGGTCCAAATGGACCATGTCCTGCACCTCCATTGTCAAGTCTGCTGCTCAGGGATGTAGCTGCAGGGTGGTTTGTGCCTGTTGTGGTGGTAATCCAGATCAAATCAGACGGTGAACAGAGAAGGTGAAGGAAGCCATCAAGCTGAAGAAGGAGTCCTATCAGGCTTGGTTAGCCTGTGGGACTTCGGAGGCAGCTGATGAGTACCGCCAGGCCAAGTGGCACGCGGTGCGGGTGGTGGCTGAGGCAAAAACTTGGGTATGGCAGGATTTCAGCAAGGCAATGGAAAAAGGCTTTGGACAGCCTCAAAGTCCCCTAGTCACAGAACACTGGACCAGCTCTTTATCCTCTCAAGAATATTCGAGTGGGCACAGGAATTTGCCCATCCAGTCTACATGTGTTTTGTGGACTTGGAGAAGGGATTCGACTGCCTCCCTCTGGTTATCCTGTGTGGTGTGCTGTGGGAGTATGGGTTGTCTGGCTCATTGTTATGGGCCATTCAGTCCCTGTACAACTGCAGCTAGAGCTTGATTCACACTGAGGCAATAAGTCTGACTTGTTTTGGGCTATTGGACTCCACCAGGACTGCCGTTTGGCACTGATTGTATTTTCTCTTACTTCATGGTAAATTCAGAAGATAAAATGGGGACGATTTCAACATCCATCTCTCAATATGAGGTCTGAAGATGTGTCAAACCAAGTTAAGGGGGCAAAATTAGGCAGGAAAGACGAAGCAGTTCTATCACAGACATAATAAACTTAACAAGTGTCTAAAATAAGCTATTTGGAACACACTTGTTAACTCCGTAACACAATCTAGAGACACCTTCCTGGATGTCTGGAATATAATTAAGACATCCATCCATAATATACCAGATAAAACTAAGATTAGCTTTTACCACATTGACAAGAAGACAAAAGTATGGAGAATAAAAGAAAGAGCTCATAATCCTAAGTAAACCACAGCATCTCTCTTACTGTGTGTGTGATGGCGTGGGCAGGCATGGCCACCAAAAGAACTCGTGCACTGGTGTTTATTTATGATGTCACAGCTGACAGAAGCAGGATGAATTTCAAAACGTGCATACTGATACTTTCAGATTTAGTTGAAGGCAGTGCAAAAAGATAATTACCCAAATATGAGTGAGTCAGTCAGCCACACTTCCACTGGGCATGTCTTTCACTTACTAAAGACAAAACGGAAGGCAGAAATACACAAACAAGCAGCAATCTGATAAAGCATATCCAGCCATCCATCCATTTATTATTATTATTATCTTCCACTTATGCTGGGCTGAGTCACAGGGGCAAGCCTAAGCAGGGAAAACCCAGACCAGCCTCTCCCCAGCCACCTCCCCTAGTTTATCCGGGAGACACTGAGGCGTTCCCAGGCCAGCCAAGAGATTTCATCTCTCCAGCGTGTCCTGGGACCACCACCTGGTAGGACATGCCCGAAATAGAGAAAGCTCATTTCCACCGCTTGCATCCGTGATCTCAGATAAAAATCTCAGAAAATCAGCATTTGGTTTCAGTTGTGGGCTGCAAACAATTTATCCTTTGTTCAGTTACTTTTGAATCTGTGACCAAAAGAAGAAAAGAATATCCCTGTAACTCCTCAGTGACCAGCACAAGTCTATGGTCAAACAGTTGATGATGAATATGAAATTCACTTCAAATGCATTCTGACTGCGTTTGACTTTTGTTATTTTATTCAACAAAATCCAGCTTTCAAACACTAAAACATTGATCCTTAAAATTAATTTCAAATGCAAAACTGCTCCTCTAATTCTTCAAATTTGATTCCATGAATTCTAACAAGCCATTTGCAAAGTTTTATATTTATGAGAAAAGGCTTATCAAGTTAGCCTTAATGAACAGTCACGATGCAATGAGCTCACTGTGTTTTGAGGGGGCGTTTGGTGGGCCATACACAGTAGAAACACTTTCCTCACATCCCTGCAAACTGGTGTCACATGTAGTGCAGATGAATTTATCTGCTAGAAGTCTGACATCTTATGAAGTGCATAAAAGAACAAACACATATGTGAAGTCAGGAGGTGAATTCATAAAGCGTCCATGATAAAAATCTGAAAGTTTTCTTTGAAGTGATATTCACAAATAAGAAACAAAGACAACTGTTAAGCTCAGAAAAGCAGCAGCTTGAGTCCAAATGCCATCATGGAATAGGCTCCTTGTTCAATTCAGTATGCAGGGGGACTGGAGCACACACAGGTGTCAAAGGGTGAGAGATGAGGCGTGTGAGACTATATTTTTTGATCTGTATACACTTGCCATAGTACATATATTCAGGTGTACAATGAATACCTGGGAGATTTTGACAGGAGGAGAGCTGTTGATGAATCGGCACTGGAGATCCACCCTTGAGCCAACATACCCCGACTTCCCATCATCCATTTCCACAGTCTGTCCATTTATTCCTGGAGGAGAAGCACAAGAGTTAAAGACATCTAAACACTTTCACAGTCAAATACACACACGGACACACACATGCTGGCAGCATCAGACTGGCATGCTTTAAGTTGTTCACACTCAGCACAGCATGTTGAGCTCATAAAGCGAGCTGAGCTGTGAGAGGTGATTTCAGCAGCGTGACAGGTCAGCTGAGGGCGAAAGTTGTGGATTAGAGAGAGATATAAATAAGCGTGATTTGTTTGTTACTTTTCCCACTGACTTACTGATCCCCTTCAATAAATCCAAAGCAGAGCCACACCCACCATGCACACAAGCACACCAAGTTACATCATAAATAATGGTGATGGTTCCTAAAGAACCAAACCACATGCAAATTCATGATGATGCATTAGATACTGTGGACAGAATCTATACCGGGAGGGGTTTCCATGTTTGAAATACATAAAAAAAATTATTTCCATCCTGCAGTCCAATAATTTCATGCTATGAATGGAGGAATATTGATCATTCCATCAGAGCCAACCAGTGAAAACCACTCCAGGCTGACAGCAAGGACATCAAAACTAAAGCCGTTCATCAGTAGACACTGATCTCTTTAGGACTGTGTCAGGATGGGCATCCAGTATAAAAATTAAATACAGTGTGGCCAGCTCTTGTGAATAAGGGAGCAGATGAAAATAGTATCTAACAACTTTAGACTTTGCTTGTAATTTTCCATCATCATTTTATTAAAGACAGTCTCTGAGTGCGCACATTTGGGTCTTCTATCGAATTAGTATTGAACTTCCATTTGATGGAGGAGATGGCTGTGACTAAAGAAATGAGTGGGTTTTTGATAAAGGTACTAACTAACAGATTTAGACATAGCTTCATTTATGGTCCTCCCCAGGGGTATCTTTCTCTTGCTCCTTTGATGTTTGTTGTGTTAGTATCCCTGGAACTGCACTGCACACTTTATCGTCACTATGCTAACAATACACAGCTAATTCCAGGGGTCCTGCTGCTCTAGACACAGTTCGTGACTAGCATAAAGTGAACTCCAGAGGTCTGTTAGGAATCCTTTCAAAATGTTTGACCTCTCGCTGAACTTTGGGAATGGGAAATCACTGACTCGGCACTGAAAATATCCAGCAAAGCAACATAGCAAGGCCTCTCCTTTAAACGTAGTTGCAAAGCCATCCATGCTTTAGCACCTAGCTGATGGTTTGGAGGTACATTAGCAAAGCATGGCAAATGTAACAGGCACATTTGCAGCAAAACTCTCAGACCACATTCTGCACATATTATCCAACATATCAGCAACAGCATGACTTTGTAGAAAAACAGTTTGAGTGCTAAACTGGACTGCCTTCTCTGCAATCCAGAGAAAACATTTGGCATATCATAAAAAAGAAAATACAACAAGGGAGCAGACAAACTGAGACTCACTGGACTTTGTTAGCCACACCTGTTTAATGATTATTGTGTAGGCTACAGACCCTATAATATTATTGCTCAAAAAAAGTAAAGGAACACTTTGAAAACACATCAAAACCTATTTGAAAAAATTATGCTGAATATCTACACTGATATGGACTGTGTAATGTGTTACAAATGAAAGGGTGCCACATTCTTTGATGGAAATGAAAATTATCAACCTAGAGAGGGTCTGAATTCAAAGGCAACCCAAAAATCAAAGTGAAAAAATGATGCAGCAGGCTAGTCCATTTTGCTGAAATTTCACTGCAGCAACTCAGAATGGAACTCAGTAGTTTGTGTGGCCCCCACATGCTTATATCTATGACTGACAACATTGGGGCATGCTCCTAATGAGACAGTAGGTGGTGTCTTGGGGGATCTCCTTACTTATCTGGACCAGGGCATCACTGATCTCCTGGATAATCTGAGGCGCAACTTGGCAGCATCAGATGGACTGAAGCATAATATCCCAGAGATGTTTTATTGAATTTAGGTCAAGTGATCCTGGTGGCCAGTCAATGGTGTCAATTCCTTCATCCTCCAGGAACTACCTGCATACTTTTGTCACATGAGTCTGGGCACTAAGAGGAACCCAGGA
>VOQJ01047604.1:0-14630 GCA_015052665.1 Apistogramma diplotaenia | reverse complement strand
GAAAAAAAGATGCAAAAGGTAGAAGAAAGCAAAATCCAAAAAAAAAAAAAACAATGTTGTTACAGTCTAGAGCATGAAAGGAGTACCAGAACTACAACAGTATGAGCAGTTTGCAATTCAGTTACGGGTTAAGGCAGCAGAGAGACCGCAAAGACTGCTGAAACTGCTACCTGAAAAGGAGCAGTGGGAGAAGAAGCTTTGAAGAGAAGACCAGAAGAAATTTGCTGCCAATTCTCGCTGGAAAACACAATACTGTTTTAACTTTCACTTCATGTCTTTGATTTATTTTTTTTTTGAAGAGATGAAGCAATTGTACAAAAATAATACAGGACCAAAGCAAAAGAAAAAACAAAAAGTAATTGTAGTTACCAGGTCTATGGAGGTTACTCCGGTTTCACGTCACAATCCAGCTCTCCAGTGTTGGGCGTGAACTGTATTTTGTTAGTCATGAACTGTATTTTGCAGGTTGAACACCCACTCAGTGGAGCACCAGAAGAAGTGACAAGCGTTTGCCAGCGAGATGCTAATTGCAGCAAAACAGAAAAGAGGAGGAAAAAATAGAAGCAGAGGGATTGCCATTTGTAAAGTGACAGATGCCAGATCAGACTGTGTGTGCTTGTAAGAGTTTGACTGTAATATATGATAAACACACCATAAATCACAGCACTAATATGGAGCGATATAGCAATCCAGGCGTTGGCTACAGATGCTGGTTCAATATCTGCAGTGAATACACAATAAACACTAAAAATCAAACACTTTCTATGTATCAACTATATCCTGTCTTTTGTTTCACTTGCTTTTCATTCTCAAAATAGAAATTACATTGAGCGAAAACCCGAGGCACTTTTATTTTTACCTTTGCACCATTCTTCCTCTGTGTTTCACCGTGCAGCGAGACCAGGGCAGCCGAGTGCTGTGCCGCGATGGATATTAATACTCAGGGAAGGACAGAGATAGTAGAGTGTAGAGTTGGGTGTTCGGATATAGTGAAGCTTCAAGGATTTTGTGGTGACCTAGACCCCTGGCACTGGCTTGAGCCCCTGTTTGTGTGAGGCAGGAGTGACACTTAATGAAGCTTCTCTGTGTGCAGCAGAAGAGCGAAGTCATACTTCTGTCACTCAGAAATGCTATTTGGAGGGCAGTAATGAGCACATGGCATCATGCTGTAGTGGCTATTTAGGCTGCTCACAGGGTCACTTTGGCTGAGTGCACTGTGTTAAGCCACTGGCACAGGCCTGAATGAGCAGAGCGGACAGGGGACATATGCTGAGCTACTGAAGCCAGACCACAGTGTTGATCGCACAAGTTTTCATGTCTCCTACAAGAACTCGCTCACGTAGACCCCAGGATGTACAGAATTAGGTGCAACTGGAACAATATTTGCTTCTAAACTGTGATAATCTTCGCGATAATGTGAGAAATTTCAGCATGTGCCGTTTATCTGAGATAAGAAAGGCTGAGATGTTATTTATTAAACTGTAATTAGGCAAGGAGGCCTCATGATTAAACTGTAAATTACTGTGCAACTTCCATGACAGCAATCGCGATGGTTCAGCCAGATAGAAAATTCGTTATCTCAAATTAAATCTTCTTAAACGCACCTCCAGCTCTCTGTTGAGCAACTTCCACCGCCCTGAGCAAAAAGTGTCGGGAAAGAAAGACTTCCACATGCTAACCGAGAGTTACACAAATAATAAATGCTGTTTCGAGCAATGAATAAATTTGTTTTGTTTTGATTTTTTCTTCTAAACTCAGCTGTGCAGCGCGGAGAAGTGCAGCTGCTCTTTCATTTACGCCTGCTGGCCTCGTCCGTTTTTAAATCGCTCGGGTATGAACACAAAATAATTCTAAAAGAAGCAGCGGAGCAAACTGATGCGATGGGGGGGGGGGGGGACTCAGGGGGAGAAAGCAAATAGAGAGTGAAGAAAATGCGTAATTACTCTTTCCTGCCTTTAACTCTGATATCACCAAGGCCTGACAATAATCAGAAACTGACAAACAAACATCACCTTTAATTAAATACTTCACATAAACAGGGACAAAACTCTGAGTAAAACACAAAGAGTTTCGTTTCAATAGATTCTTTTGCACAAGCACTTCAGGTTTTCCTGGGACTGTGTGCTTTTACAAATTTTGGTAAGATAAAATCGAAAGAACTAGAAGTTTACTATCGAACTGATGAGGGGGAGGAAAGGAGCAGAAAGCAAGTTGAAGCGGTTTCTTTGATGAAAAGCGTAGGGAAAGCAGGGAGGGAAACAGTTAGCAGGTAGTGTTACAGATGAGAGCAAAGCCGGCTCCATCTGGAGGGGTGAGAGGGCAACAAGCAGACACAGACGGAGAGAGGAGACGGAAGGGCCCGAGGCTGAGGAAGCTACTCACAGGGAATGGTGCGCAGGTACAGGTTGTCCCTAATCACCTGCTGGAGCTTATGGTCCAGGGAGCCCTTCTGAAATTGCAGGCTGAGGTAGTGACGCAAATCAGTATTCAGCACTTTACCTAAAGGAGAAGGAAAGAAAACTCTGAGTTAGTCGAATTAAGTTAGAATTCATACGAGAGGGCGTCTGCACTACACCCATTTTGACCATTTGAATTGTAAGACAATTGAAAAAGTTTTTCAGACAATGCTGCAAACCTCTAATGAACAACAACTGCTGCAATCCCTAAATCAAAAAACCCTTCCCGGGACAGCCAATATATGCACCTGAGACGATGCAATTAGCTGCAGATGGCATAGACGAAACTTTAAAGCCGTCATTAGGGTTGCAAGTCCATGAAAGCTTTGCAGTGCAATAACAGTCTCAAACACCACAAAAAGGAATGAAAACAGATTATAGAATACATTCTAAATTAAATTTTGGATTTTTATAGGTGGTCATCAATGATGCGCAGGTTAAATCATACAGTCTCAGTCCACAGTGCAAACGATAGGCAGCTTCCAGATCAGAAAAATGAAGCTAATGAAGCCTGTACCGAAGTGCCTTCAACCTGCATTCCGTCTGAAAGCCACCAGATGGCGACTGCTGTGGTTCCCAAAAAAGACTCCAGTTCCTACAGAGTGGAAAACAGCTTTCTGTTTCGCCTTCTGGATTCATGGGCTCAGTCACTCATTTTAAGTCACACTGAAGAAAAAAAACTGTCTATTTTGTGAATCGTGGCCATAATATCTTTCAAAAAGGATGATCATTGCATAATGACTTGTGATTGAGCAGTTGTTAGCCGATGTGCAAGCAGTTCACAGTCACAGACAAGGTTTCAGAATGCAACACCAGAAACCAACGGATGCTGTCGCGGTAGCTATTACTTATATCGGAATGCAAACCTATTAGTCACATTTCATTAACTATTAACTTGGCTCTGTCATTAAAACCCAGCTGAAAAAAGGCAAGAGCATAACATTAGCACCAATGTTTCTCAGGAGCATCAGCAGTTTAATTGAAGTCTGAGGAGTGATCTGATTAAACATTAATTAGACGATTTTGTAATAATTCAAATGCACTCATGACAACAAAAGAAGCGAGAACACAACATTAGGATGGTTGTTTTTCAGCAGCAACAATAAAGGAAGCCAAGTCTGAGAAAGTGGCTGCAAGAAAGACGAATTACAGTTCTCCTCGGAGCGACGGAATATCAGAGAGGGAACAGAGAGATGAAGAGAGAGAAAAGAAACAAAGAGCAAAATCCCTTGTGCTTGTTTGCTATAGTAAGGCTCTTCCACTGTGTGGTCTCAAGCTGTGTGTGGAGCAGAAGTTGCTTTCTCAAGAAGTGCCATGCAGGATGTGCTTTGAATATGCCTTCACTAAGACTGCAGGCATCAAGGCTCATTCTCTCTCTGCTTAGCAGGGGGTACACAATTAACCTTACACTGCTGGCTACGGCAGTGAGACCAAGGATCAATCGTCATGCCATTTGTTTGGTGTTGGGATTTCATTTTTCCCCCCCCGTCTCAAAGCAACACTTTGATTTTGATCAAAATCAAGTCTTCTGCTGCCTAAAATGCAGAAATGCGAGGCCAGAATGTGGCAGTGTCTGCCAGAGTCTCTGACAGAAGCGGTAAGATCCTGCAGAGATCGTCTCCAAATCACAAAATGTTGACAAATGAAGCAGAAGTCGGGCAGCGAATGTCACACTCCAAATGAGATCTACATTAAGCTGCTGTGGGAAGCACAAGTCAGTCACACACTTCAACTTCTTCTTCCAGCACAAACTGTAAATATGTGATCTTGATTCTGCTGATGGTTCATCTGCTTTAATATTTTATATTTGTACAACACACACACACACACACACAGAAACGGGGAGACAGAGCATGTTCAACTCTTGTAACAGCAAAGAGAAATATTCCCATCGTGAACGCGATGAATTTTTTTAAAGCGCGGAACATCCCACACTAACAGTTTTTCCTCTGAAATTTGAACAGTTTTTTTACGACACCCATTTTCAGCAGGAAGTACTGAAGGAGCAACTTGGCAGCTGGGGGAATAAAAAGCTATCACCTACCTAATTCAAAAATATTGTAAATGAACTTCATTCTTATTCATTCCCCGAGGGGATCAAACAACTGTTGCTGGTACTCCAGATCAGCAGGATAATGTCTTAAGAAGCAGCCCTGAGAATTTTTTTGTTATTTGATAAAAGCGTTTTGAGTTTCTTGTTTACTGGATGCGCAACGCGACTCAGTGCTGTGGCACGCTGCTCGGCAGGAAGGCACACGCAAGCTCAAAATTCAGAGGCATTTGGGGGCTTCTCGCCGATCTGCGTGAGCCTGCTGATTTAATTGAGCTGAAACAGTGCAGAAATTGCAGCATGTCAGAGGTACAAGTAAGGGCTAAGGCACAGAGAAGCATGGTTATCCATTATGTAACTCTATAGACTTTTTTTTATTGGCACGATGAATGTAAGGAATTTAGGTCAATGAAACAAAAGCTGCCTGGCGCTGCAACACAAAAACACAAAAGCCACAAGCCTGCGGTCCATGTTCCCAGAAGCTATGAGACACGAAAAACCCCAAATTCTAATAAACATGAAGAAAATACATCCCATTCCCTCCCACCGGTTCAAGCTTGTTCCCGTGTTAATGTAGATGGGAGCGATTACGCCTCCGCCGAGGCTTTCATCGAGCTTGGGAAAGCCACCCTAAATCCATTTTCACACATGGGCCTTCAAAGATCAGCTGGTTTCAGTATGGACAACAGAGGGTACTAATTGTTCCCACAGAATTCCTCCAACTACAGCAGGATAAAAAAAAAAAAACAACACTGGCTCAACAAAAATCAATCTCTTTTTCTCTCTTGTACGTACACACAAACACATGCAAATCACCTCCACCGTCCAAAGTCTCTCCCACTCAAAAGCCTCTAACAGGGTAGCCTTTGTGGCCCGCCTGTCAGGTTGTGTTAGCCTGCCACATCATATCTCCAGAGACAGAAAGAGAATGAGGGAGGAGGAGGGGAAGGGCAGCAACTCTCAACTTCCTGCTAGGTTACAAGGCAGCACATCCCTGGCCTGCCAGGGTAGGCCAGGGATGTGCCGGCCTACCCTGGCATGCGGAACACAATGGAAGCCTTTGTGTCTTGTCATCTGGCTATTAGGCACCCTCCCACACAGGGGGGAGTGTAGGGGAGTCGATGGGGAAAAGGGGAGCCGCAGTTCAAGGATGGAGAATTATTAAAAACAAAGAGAGTGAAGGCGGACAAGTGGGAGACGTTTGCACGGAGGAGTAATGATGATGCACGGGAACACACATGGAAACTTACCATTCCGGTCTCTTCTTTCCCTTTAATCATTATTCCATCACCTCGTGTGTGTGGCTGTGCCGCCCTTTCTGTGGGCCGAGGCTGATGAATCTGCGGAGATTCATCAGCCCTGGCAGATCCCCGCGGGGCTCCTCACACCTATGTTTGAGATCACTTTCGGAATTGCTATCAGGCTTCCCCGCATCTCTCCTTTCTCTTTATTCCACTGCTAGCCACTTAACCTTTTATTTGCTCTAATAACAATCCTCTGCTTTCAAGGGACATCTGCATCTACCTGTTGCTATAGCGCCTCGCCACCTGTCTTCTACTGCGAGGATAAAGGCAAATAAAAGCCAAGCCCTTTCTCTGTCTAAAGCTACCATTGATTTTCAGGTCACATAGTGAGGAGCAGGAGGACAGGCTTAGCAGATGGAGTACACAACTTTTCAGCTTTAAGGTACACAATGAAATTCCAAAGCAGAACAAATCCTTTGTAATGTACTTTTATTTGGAAATATGAGGTGCTTTGGCTTTATATATATATATATATATATATATATTTCCAGAAAAACAGAATAAAAACAAAAACCCAGGCGCATGCTAGCAGCTCTGAGACCGCTTCTGCATAATTCTTCTTTGAGCTGTGAAAATACTTTTTTTTTTTTTTAAACAGGTAGAATGCTGAGAATGTATAAAATTCTTAGAAAAACATTTAAATGTTAAAACGTGGCAACTCACACTAAAAGCCCGGCACAGCTGAGGGTGATAGCATCAACTGAAGTTTCATCTGGAGGAAAGCGTTTATATTTCATGCCAATCCACCCAGCAGTTCAAAACATGCCATTCAAAAATAATATAGGCAGAGGATTATCAGGTCAATAAGGCTTCATCTTCTAGGGACCAAAAGTGGAACCATTTTCAAGTGCAATATTGGAAGTGGTATTTTAGTGCGACAGTCTAACAGCTGTGATCCATGTTCATGAGAAACGTGGATTTTAGCAGCCAATCTTCTG
Organism: Apistogramma diplotaenia; assembly: GCA_015052665.1. Lineage (NCBI taxonomy): Eukaryota > Metazoa > Chordata > Actinopteri > Cichliformes > Cichlidae > Apistogramma > Apistogramma diplotaenia. Next base: position 7,882 of record VOQJ01047604.1, on the reverse strand, counting down.
CTAAAATCCCGCAGCTTGATTTGGCACACCAGCATGCCCTCGGCTCGCCGGGGCCAAAACAATAGGCTTGCAATTCGGATATTTACCAGGCGTCAAGTAAACAGGCAGTTAAACTACAATGTGCTTGCATAGACACAATGCTCTTTCAAAACCAGAGCGGAAGCAATGAAGAGATGTCACCAGCAGGGGTGTCAGTGGGCGTCTAATGAGGCAATTCTCTGACAGTGGTGCAGCTCCAGAAATGGTGAGAAAGCCCCTGCCATCTGCTAATTACCACCTTGTTAGGTTCATTTGGCAACTTGGGACAATAGAACGACCTGCCTCATTGTGTATGACAGGCAGGCAGAAGAATCAACAGATTTTTGGGGAAAGCGGTTCTCCGCTTTTCCAGGAAAATGGCAGAGAAAATGAAACAAACAATTACGCCTCATTTCGGTTCCTCTTCTGAGAGCGACAAACACACAGACATTGGTGGGTTTCACCACCAATGCTCTCATCTTTCACACTCACGTCTGCTGACTCAAGGTGATGGGAGTAACACCCTGCACTGAAAGGGGGAGAGATGGGGATCTTTTCCTGTTTGAGATCTTGCGCTCGTGGCCACTGTTTAAGCTGAGAGCTGTGCTTTAATTGGCCGGGAAAGTGAGTCTGTGTGAAGTCAATTAGTGCTGCAAAGCTCAAGTGATTAATTGTGGATGGAGGAACACTTTGGGATGAAAAATGTTAGATGAAGGAAATCAATGTCCCCAGTAGCCCTTCTCCCTTCAGGTTAGATGGATCTCTCTTGAAACCCAATTAGTGGCACCATATCTTAACATAGGGTCAGGCTGGGTGTCTCGGCTGTAAAATGAATCATGGGCAGGTCATAAACAGTCTTGTAAAAAAATACACATTCCCAGTTTTAGTATTTCACAATATAAAATCATGACTTTACAGGAAGCTAAATGGCAGGATTTATATATATATGTAGTACCTACTCATAACACAACACTGGAGGAAATGAGGCACTGGAGAAGTGACTCTTCATGATGCTATTTTGAACTTGCTGTGCTGCAAGGACAGCAGAATCATCCCTGCATGCTTGGCAGAAGTGTGCAATGAACTCTAAGCAGACAATTAAAAGGAATGGTCATGCTACACTTGTGTGTGGACTTAATGTAGTGGGTTTATTATAGTCAGTGTAATAATCATCAGCGCACTTGGCAATAGACACAGATGGTGTCCCGAAGCACTCGGCATTCAGAAATATATTCTTGGCTGCGCGCGGCTTGCTCGCAATTGTTGGCAGACTGTACTAAATATCCATTACTTACATGTTTGAGATGAAACTGGCTTAGTACATTCTTGGCTCATTGAACAGTCTATACCTATTCTATTGATATATAGAGCACGAGTATATGCCATATCGCAACTTCAGAGGAGCCAGTCAATGTGTGTAGTGTGTGTGTGTGTGTGTGTGTGTGTGTGTGTGTGTGTGTGTGTGTGCAGGATGAATTCCTGCTAAATGAGGTGAATTCAGATTCATTCAAAGTACCCAGTCAATAGTTAACAGCATGTGATAAAAGTATCAATCGTTTTTTTTGTTTCTAGGCAGTAAGAAGTGACCTTGAAATTGTCCTTCATAAGCCTGTGAGGCTTAAACATATCACAGATTAAAGGAATATCTTTATTTTTTTAAAGAGAAAGAATAAAGCGAAGGGCGAGCTTTTTCGGTTGCTTTGTGATTCTCGGTTGAGGCGAAAGAACAGTCACAGTCACCTGGCAGCCATCAGAAGCAGGCCTCCTCTCCCCTCTCGTCCTATCCCCTTTCTGTGATACGGAGCAGACTGACAGATTGTGGCATTAAACTCTCCTTCACCCAGTATTTATCTCCAGCCACTTCTCTCAGAAAATGATTTTTTGCCCTGCAGTCTGTCAGATCCATTGCAGCTCAGCTGACACTCCCACCTCCAGCACTTATGTGTTCATCAGCCACTGGAGGTCATCCACACCAAACTTAGGACCGAGCAGCTGATCTGTAATATATTAGCGGTGTCTTTGCTGATGAACTAATTTAACCATTTAATAAAGGTTTAAATTAGTCCAGCAGTTTTTGCCTCACAGGCAGCATGCTTCTAGGAATAATGATGTCCAGCATTTGGCCCGTGATTTCGGTCCAGACGGTTCGTTACCTGATCGTACCTCTGATTCTAGTGTTTCATAGTTTCACCAACAGCTTGTCTTTAGTTATCCAGTGAAATAGCTTAGCATGTTCTTCAGCTCACGCTTTTCTCTGGATACTGGATAACTTGTCCCGTCCAGCAGTTTAAGGAAGGAAAATTATAGTCTGCATGCTCTGCTGTGCCAAATACATTTGCATTTGCAAAGAGGAGCTCCACATACGCTCCTCTTGTTAGTCTTTTTTTGTCCCCCCAAAGGCTGTATCTTAATGACTTTACAGGTTCCCTGACTTTTCACCTAGTGCAATAATGAACTTAACATTTGAGGTTTTGAGTGAAATGTCCCAACAAATACTGGGCAGACAGCCATCAAATCTGTTTCAGAATTCATTCATGGTTCCCACAGGACGTCTTTGGTGAAACCCTGACTTTTTACACAGAGTCGCACATTATGTAAAAACACATATTTGCCTTAACCGCTTAAAACCAACATAATTCCCAGCAGCCTCAGCGGTACCTCTTGTTCTGGGATAATTATGCTAGCAATGTCACACTGAGCAGAGAATTAGCATTTAAAACAAAGCAACGCTGAGTCAGTGTACAGCCTTGCAGAGCCACCACTGTGGTGGTAGACAGGCTTGTTACATCAGCTCATTACGTCACTGTATAAGCACACAACAAAGTGATTGCATCAGCATTCAGACACATCAGGGTGGATTAAATTTAGGCTTGGATTAAAAGCCCAGTTGTGTTTTTAAAGTTATGTTTCAATCAAATGCATCGTTTTACTGGATTTCAATAACTAACACATAATGTAGCAGAACCAGTGGAACTGTTTATCTCAACCATCCATCCATCCATTTTCTTCTGCTTATTTGGGTTTTATACCCATGTACTTAAACTTTTTAATAAAGTCCTTTAAAATCTATAACCTATTTTGTGGATGGTTGCTGTATAGCCTACTAATGCTAATGTGCTTGTGGGCATCTTTCTTCTTCTTCAGTATTTAATGACAGACTAGAACATATGCTGCCCCCCTTCACTTCCAGGAGAACTGCAGCCTTGGTGCACACACTGCCTATAGTACCCAATGGCACCACTGTGTTTCAGAATTTTGGTATCAGAAAAAAGTGCAAGTATCATTTTTGGAGACATCCCTAATCTGCCCATTATTGCAATGATAAAAGCTACAGCTTCTGTAAGTGACACTATTGATTCATTTGTGTGCTGTTTGTCATGCTGTACAGTGTAGAAGTCAACAATACACAACCTTATACTTAGGTTTGTACACCGGCCAAAAGCCTATGGAGCACTCAAACAAACAACAGTAAAAAAAAAGTCAACAGAGGCAAACTTTTAACAAGCTGTAGAAACCTCCGTCGTCCACTACTGCGGAGGGCTCAAGCGTGCATTTCCAAAATTGCTACGAGGCAGTCGACCCATACAAAGAAGAGAGCGAGTGAAACGAAGCATGTGAAAGAGAAGGAAAGAGCAGGTTTGTAATGAGGCGTCGTTTAGCGACTTGTTTGTTTCTCATCGCCATCTCTACACAGCAGCTAAATTTCAGCTCTAAAAATTCTAGCAGCGAGGTTAAATAGAATTTTATATATATATATATATATATATATATATATATATACATATATAATTATATATAGACAGACAGACATTTGAGTGTGTGAAAGTAAGCGAGCGAGCGTCTTCAAACACATTTCTTCCTCACTCCATTATTCATCTCGCTGATCTACTACGTGGAGGCCAGAAAACAAGAAGCTCCCTTCTGCATGCTGCATCATCAAAAGCCTTCTGCTGTTTGCTATCTTTGCGGTTTGAAACCTCCGTCTGTCTCTGCACACAAACACACGCAAACGCCTATTAAAAGCACACAAAACCCGTAGACAAACAAGAACTCTCCCTCGCACTGCACGTGAGCATGCATGTGCACACACGCACTCTAACAAATAATAGCTTCCAAAGGGGTTTAATAAGAAACAAGAGATCAAAGACCAGAACAATCTTTTTCGCCCCATCTCTGTGATAGTCATCTTTGCATCTCGCTGCATGGAGTGTGAGACAAAGGGTTTCATTGTCATCGATGGATCAGAGAGAACGGGAGACGCGACGAGAGGAGAGATCAGTCAGTTTCATATTGAGAAACGGGAATGAAAGGGACCAGACGGCAGGATTCACACAGAGGACTGCACGGCCACAATAACAGCAGCCATTTTTACATAAGTTAAATATTGGAAAACATATAAACCAGCAACAATGCATCAGTGATCATCCGAAACCAGAGGTTTCCCAAAGTTGTAAGACATGCAATCTGTTTCTGTTTCCGAACGCTCCAGAGCTGAAGAAGCAGCATCTGCAGCTCTACGGATTACGGTTCTACAGAGCAAGTAAAGTGATGTGCTCTTAGCCTCAATAACTTGGGCTGTCATTGACAATATGCTGCCTGATACATCAGCGAGGACCCCAGGGAAACAAAAGTCTCTCCATCTTCCCTCGCTCATGAGAAACACACATCATACTGATTTTCATTAAAAAAAAAAAACTCTATGAAGACTCAAAACACTCAAAAGTGGCAATAAAACATATCAGACACTGAGCATTTGATGTGATAGCAAGAATGATGTAAAAGGGATGGGTAATCACAGAGCTGTATGCCCTGTTCCCAAACTCTGGACATTTGTTCATGTGTGGCTTCATATGTTTGCATACAGTCTGTGTGTGTAAAGTTTGCCTAAAAATGCCCTGAGTAGTCAGCAGTGATGTTTCGCATGTCTGCTAATAATATGCACAGCCAAGCAGAAGGTGTTTTGTATTGGAAAGCAGCGCCCGAGGAGCAGCAGTTGCTGATTTGATGTGTGCATCTTGTTGCTTGGCTGACCCAGATGCTGTCTCCATTCTTGACTCACATCTTCAAATGGCACGCTGCTGACACGAACACACGCACCAGAGCCAAATTTGCATACATTAGTGCTGAATCAATTAAATTTATTAGTGAGTAATTAGTCAATAATTATCGCACTCATTTACCAAGCGAGAGTAACAACAATTTGGTGGTTTTTTTCATAATGGAAGGATGTATTTAATTATTTCTGCTTCGCATAATTCTAACCTCTTCAGAAGTTTGTAGACTTTTATTATCACTGAGTAAGCAATTTTGAAGCCTCACAGGCCATTCTGCACGAGGAGGACTTTTGCTTTAGTCGTTTTACATATTTTGATGGTTGTTCTTCTACTCTTAAAATAGTATAAATACATGTTTTTGTCCTCTAAGTGAAGTGTCAAAACACATTTTCTAAAATTAAACGTGTTTTCATATACACATCAGCTATACAGTATCCAGACATTTCATCACAAACAACATCTCACTATGTCCTTGACTGGACCTTCACTCTCCATCAGCATGTGCTGTCATGAGGAGCTACGGCTAAAAAAGACAATTGCAGGTCCGAGGAATCACTATGCCTCTATTTCTGGCAGACGATCACAACTTGATCCTTGTCGTCCATCTCCAGGAGGTTAGGCGGGGACGGTATGGATGAGGAGAAACCACTCGCCTACATTATACTCATCTATCACATGTAGCAGCTCGGCTGCAGAAAAGGACACTCACCTATCACTGAAATGAGCCAGCTAGTTGAACTTCAGTCATCTGAGCCCTACGCCCGTCTTGCATCACTCTTACTGAGAGGTGAGCGTGTGAGCTGTGCATGCATGGCAAATGCTTAGAATGATGATGCAAGTTTTTTTGTAGCACATATATACAAGTACAAATATGACTTAAGCCTAGTAATGCCTACAGACATTGCTCAGCCACTAGATACAGACATTTAGTCCATGAGTTATGTGTGACTCTTCAAAGACACACAAGGGGCTGCTCAATAAGCTGGGTAGATGCCCTGGGCAGAGAGGGCAGCCACATCAGTCACTCAAAGCAGATGAAAAGGTTATAGCAGCCAGATGCCAGCGAGCAGATATGAATTGAATCAGAGGCAAAATCCTTCCTACAACTGCTGAATGTCAACTAAATATTTATCTCGTGCCATTTTTGAGGCTCTCTCTGATTTGTATTCTTTCATTTGCACGTAGGAGGCATTGATTATGTTTAATAAATAATTCCTCCACAGGACCAGACGACTGATGGATTAGGGATGATGGCGGTGGCATGGGTGGGGCGAACTAGAGCATATCAAAGTCAACATCTGTGCCCACAATGTTGTCACACAACTGAAAGAAATGGAGTTTGACTGAGGCAGCCATCAGCATCTCTATAAACACTGCAAAACTGTATGGAGAGATCACAGCATATGAGGTGCGATCAAAGACTGTTCCTGTTGTGCACCAGCAGAGCGTGGTGTGATCATATGCATGCAAAATAACTGTACTGAGATCAGACTCCACGTGATTTCACTGATATCTGGATCTGCATTTCACGTGTTTTTAGTGAGTTTCAGGTGCTCACTTACTATTTCACCATGGATCTCTAAAGATGCACGACCTCCCATGATGCACTGAGTGTTTCTTTTCATTCACCTCTTTTTACTCTGTTTATACCCTATTGTGCATTTTCTCATTGCTTATCAATAATCCCTCTCTCTCTCCCACAGCATGTCTTTTGCCCTGTCTCTCTCTCCTCAGCCCCTCCCCTCCCTGAGCCTGCTTCTGCTGGAGGTTTCTTCCTGTTAAAAGGGAGTTTTTCCTTTCCACTGTCGCCAAGTGCTTGCTCATAGGGGGTCGTTTTGATTGTTGGGTTTACTCTGTAATTATTGTAAGGTCTTTACCTTACAGTAAAAAGCGCCTTGAGGCAACTATTGTGATTTGGTACTGTATAAATAAAATTGAATTGAATTGAATTAAAGCAGAACCTATTGAAGTCTAAAAGAACTTGCATAAAGAGGAGTGGAAAGGCCCTTAGTCTCCAAGACAGAAAGAGGATCATTAGGCTAGGAGCATAACCAAGAGGATGCCTGTCATTCGATATTTACAAGGCTTCACACCATAAATGTCCAGAAGGGACAGCCAGCAAGCACACAGTCCTGATGTAAAGTCCCAACATAACTCACTTTAAACATTTTGCACACATAAACCGAACTATTGTGCTGCACACATAGCACCTTGGGGTTCTCCACACCTGCCCTACTTACTGGTTTAGCTCCATGCTACTTGGCATGTGCCCACTGTATGTGTATCTGTGCGTTTGTAGGTGAGTGTCAGACAAGGGAAAAGCACATGAATAAATGCTCAGAAACTATATATTCAAAGTATTCCCTGCAGGGTACTCTGCAGTGACACAGAAAGAGGCTGTGACTATATACCGGAAGGAAAACATACACATTTGTTAGATCCGCAGCCAACTATCACAAGCCTAAGCCTCGAGCCACTTTATTAACATCTTGAAGGTGCTTTCTGTCAGGCAAATGCAGTGCACACAGAGAGCATGGCAGTAATGACACCCAGCCTGAGTGGGTGAGTCACGGTGTTGTGTAGCTCAGGGACCGATCCAGTCAGAACTGATTTAATAGAGGCGAGTCATCTCCCGGTTGATATATACAGTTGGTCTCTGTTATTAATATTGTGTCACAGAGATGGCTTGCCAGAACATTCCATTGGATTCTGTTCGATGATTCTTTCCATGTGGATTTTTCCAACTAACACACTGAGATTTGCTCTCGATCGTACCAGTGCGCAGTAACGCGCAAGCAAACGAGAGCCAG
>VOQJ01047602.1:3894-20831 GCA_015052665.1 Apistogramma diplotaenia | reverse complement strand
GACTGATAGCAGACTGGTAACAAACTGATAACAGACTGATAGCAGACTGGTAACAACACTGATCAAATAATAATAATAATAATAATGCATTAGTCTTATATAGCGCTTTATTTCTGAGAACTCAAAGCGCTTACAATTTCGTGCATCATTCTTTCACTCCACAATCACACTTGGTGGTGGTGAGCTACTAATGTAGCCACAGCTGCCCTGGGGCAGTCTGACAGAAGCAATTTCGTGCATCATTCTTTCACTCCACAATCATACTTGGTGGTGGTGAGCTACTAATGTAGCCACAGCTGCCCTGGGGCAGTCTGACAGAAGCGTGGCTGCCAGTTTGCACCTACGGCCCCTCTGACCACCACCGTCACCATTCACACAACCACATTCACACCAGGCAATGTGGGGTTAAGTGTCTTGCCCAGGGACACACGACAGCATGTGCTCAGGTGGGGACTCGAACCAGCAACCTTCCGGTTGCAAGGCAAGCGCCCACCTACAGCGCCACTGCCTCCCCATTACTGTTTAAACTGAGACTTAAAATGAGGGAGAAAGTCTAAGTGAGGGTGTACATGTGCTCTCTGCAGGTTTCAGCACCACATTCCCTTCAGGGAGTCCAAGCTCACACACTTCCTGCAGTTCTTCTTCTGTGGTACCGGCCGGGTCTCCATGGTGGTCAACATCAACCAGAACTCGTCCTGCTTTGACGAGACACTGAATGTGCTCAAGTTCTCGGCCCTGGCTCAGAAGGTCAGTGAACACGAACATGTTAAACTTCCTGTTTTTATTGTGTGAGATCCAAACAGTTTGAGGTTCACCTGCTGGAAACATCTGAAAGAAGATCTGAGGACTCATGATGGATTCTCACCTGTGCAGGTGGTGGTGCTGAATGCGAGGCCGGCAGTCCTGGATGACACCTCCCAGAGGTCGGCCATGGAGCTGTCGCTGATCATCGATGAGGCCGACAACCGTAGGAATGCGTCGGGGAGGGGCAGGAAAAGCTCGCTAGTCGCCTGGGATACGAACCTGGAGGACGTGCTGGAGGACGAAGACGGTGAAGAGTGTGATGAAGATGAAAACGAGGAGGAAGATGAGAGTATGATGGAGGGAACGGTGCTGGAGGCAGGAGGCGAGGATGAGGAAGAAGGAGACAGGACGATGGAGGAAGAGGAGAAGGTAATTGTGTGATAAACTTGCTAATGATTACTTGTCTTCATTGATTGGTTGATGAATGGTTGCTTTGTTGAGTTTAATTACCAAAAGGTATTTGAAATGTTGAAGATAATTACAGAATATCTCTGCATGCTTAAAATAGTTTTCATTTAATGAGTATTATTAACACTGAAAACATATTTTTGATGGAATATGTATCACTTTACTAACCCGGGTGACTTAAAGTATTTCAGTAAAATTTTAGGAAACGGCTTCCAAACTGGGCAAAATAGTTAATGGTTAATAAGATGTGTGCTGAAGGGTTACTGTTATGAAATGGCGCTGTAATGTGTGTGTGTGTGTGTGTGTGTGTGTGTGTGTCGTCCTTCAAAAGTCGAAAATGGAGGCAGCGATGCGTCTCGTTCTGGAGGCTCAGATCAGAGAAGAAGTCAGTGCTGAGTTCATGGAGCTTTTCAAAAAGATGGAGGAGGACTACAGGTAAGCACAGGACTCCATCATGCGACTGTGGGACTGCAGGTACTGTAATCACGTCATGTTTTAAGGCTACGTTTATTCATGTGTGACAGTGAGCGCCTGGAAAAGGAGCGCGAGATCCTGGAGGAGCGGGCGGAGAAGAGGGTGGAGATCCTAAAGAACCTCATCAGCAAGACGGTCGACCTGTCTGCTGTCAGCACAGACAGCAACAAGGTGCCTAAAACTAACACACACAAACACACACAAGCATCATCGCGCCTATCGATTACTCTGAATATTGATTGTGATTGACTGTTAGGAGGATCAGGTGGCTCTGCTGGAGGGAATCATCAGCTCCATGAGTGAAGACCTGGAGAAGATCAGAGAGGACGCTCAGAGTGTCCACCGCTGTCTGACCGAGCACACACACACTGCAGGTACAACACACACAAACACTGGCTGCAAGTACAGGTCTGGGACCAAATTCAAGGTTTTGCTGTTCATCATTCAGCAAACATGAAGTTTTTTTGTGCACACAAGCTCTCAGGTGGAAATCCAGCAGCTGTGTCTTCTAGCTGAAGTAACTCTGATGTTTCTTCTCCTGCAGAGGTGGAGGCTCTGCGACAGGAGAACCAACAGTCACAGGACCAACTACAGGAAGCCAAGAGGGTACTTCAGAGCAGCCTCCTTCAGTGCTGTCCTGTTCTTACTGCTCTGTTTTCCATTAACTGTTTTATCTATTTCTTTTTTTAATTCTCTTATCAGTGCCTGGAGCAGCAGCATCAGAAGCTATCAGAGCTGATGGAGATGTGTCAGCAGAAGGACGACGCCCTCACCAAGCTGCAGGCAGCTATGGACAGCACCGTGGAGAACGCCACCCGAGACGTAAACGCATGCTTTGATTGTGGCTTTCGTTCAGATTATACGTCCCCACTGACACAGTCCGTAACAGAGAGTCTCCTGTGATGCAGAGACAGCTGGTGGAGTCAATCAAGTCGCAGCTGCTGGAGCTTCAGCGGACCTGCCGCTGCCTCAGGAGGCCAGGAGGAGACGAGGAGGAGGAGGAGGAGAGCAGGAAACGCCAGCGTGTCTCTCCGGAGCATGAGGAGCAGAAAGGAGCAAAGAGAAGAGGTGAGAGGAGAGGACGAGTGCAGATGAAAAGTTTGTACTGTTAAACCTTCATTCTCCTGATGTGTTTCTCCTCAGTGGTCCTGGAGGAGGAGATCTGGAGGCTGCAGGAGGAAAATGACAAAAAGGAGGAGGCCATCATCGAGCTGAGAGAGAGGGAGGAGAGGAGGAGGGCCTGGGAGGAGGAGCTGCAACAAGAGAAGGCGAGGCTGGAGGAGGAGCTGAGGAGACGGGTGGTGGAGGTGGAGGGGCTGAAGAGGGAGCAGGCTTTGCTGGAGGAGCAGGTGCAGAAGCTGACAGGTAGGAATGTGGACACATTGTGGCACAAACAACTGCAGTGTCCACATACTTTGTGTGGCATCATGGAGAAACACTGACCGTACCTCTCTGTCCACGCTCCTGACTCCTCCCCTCCATCATTGTAGACCTGGATGGGTGTCTGAACTGTGACTCTGTGTTGGCGTCTCTGGAGTCCGAGCAGAGGGAGACGTCCAGACTGCTGAAGGAGAACAAAGCCCTGGTTAACGGCATCTTCCAGCTGCAGACAGAGGTGGTGTTCCTGTTTGTCTTCTTCTGCTGTTTCTTTTCCCGCTGCTTCTTTTGCTGAACGTTTTTCTATTGACCTTCCAGGTGACCAGCCTGCAGAAGCAACTCAAAGAGCAGACTGACAGATCTGACAGCCTATCAGAGGAGTTCAGCAGCACACAGTCCCGCCTCCAGGATCTTGAGCACCAATCAGAGGAGAAGACCAAGTCCATCAACAGTCTGACACAGGAAGTGGAGCGTCTTCGGCAGGAAGTCAGGGTTCTTCCTCCGTTTCTGAATTGGTGGTTGGCTGATTGTGATCCTGTGGCATGCTCATGATTACCCACTGACTGATATTTACAGGAGGAAGGGGGGCAGAGCAGCAGTAGCATTTTCCATGCTGCCATGGAGGAGCTGAAGAAGGAGAGTCAGGAGGCGCTGCACCGTTCGGCTCAGAAATCCCAACAGATCGAAGAGCTGCAGAGGGAAAAGAGGCGGCTGGAGGCGGAGCTTACACTCAGGTGATTAATACTGCCACAGTCAGGTTCTGTTGGCCCATACACAGAAGTTAAAACTCTTCTCCTTCCACAGCGAGAACCAGTGTGCTGAGCTCAAAGAGGAGTTGGCCAATCAGAGAGCAGAATTCTCCCACCAGGTGGAGAGCCTGATGGCGGAGCTTAACTCTGAGGGCACCGCTCTGCGAGCAAGGTTGGAGGAGACTGAGGAGAGAAGGCGGCAGCAGAAGACAGAGGTGGCAGGTAAGTAACCAATCAAATGAGCCCGTAGGCTGCCGCTACCTGACTGCTACCTTTCAGCTGATTGGCTGATGATGTTCTTTGTGTGGCAGAGCTGCAGCGAGTTGTGGATGAGAAGCAGAAGCTTCTGGAAGAGAGCCGCCGACAGGTGGAGACACTGAGACGAGGTAACACCATCTGTTATTGGTGAGCTGACGTGAGGACGTTTCTTTTAAAGGGGGTGCAGCAGATTTAACGCTCTGAGAGGCGACAGCGGCTTTGGGCACAGAGACTCATTGTAAAATTAATAATAAAAATTCATTGTCTTTATAAAGACCTGAAATTGGATGTTAGTGCCTGCAGAGCAGCTACTTGCTGGTGTGAGTGAGTCGCTGCCCCGTGGTTTAAAACGGGTTCTGGGAGAAACCACCACCTTTAAAAGCAGAGGGAAACCTTGGTGTTATAAAAAGAGATGGGCTCTCAGAAGGTTCAAGCCCCACAGCCCATAAATCCAGCTGCTTTCATCATTTTTCTTCTGTAGAAACCAGCAAGTCCAACGAAGAACCTGCGAGCAAGGCGTCCACAAAGAGGCTTTTTATTCTGACAGCATCTCTGCAGGTTCAGGTTATCGGTCGGGCGGGACGATTTATGGATTTGAAAAAAACAATTTTGGCTTCTTAAAGCTGAGATGAAACTATTGCTTTTGAGCTTCGTTTTCGTTGTGAAGCTCGCATGCTGTCTTAGAAAACAAGTGGCTTTCCTTCGATGAGAGACTTCAGTCAAACCAGAAGAAGACAGGTTTCTGTAGGAGAGCCTGATCTGCTCAGAAGATGCACTTGTTGGGTTGCTTTCATTTTAATGATCTTTAAAGCTGAACAACATCCTTCTGAGATCAGCTTTTTACTGAATATTTGTGAATGGCTCATCATTCATATTCAATGTTACAGCTAAAATAACAAGTATAATAACGTGTGGGTGTAATTTCTCCTGCATGTGCATGAATGGTTTGTTTTGACCTCAATTTGAAGATGTTCTCTCTGTGTTCTCTGTGTCCTGTCAGAGCTGCAGCATCTGAAGGAGGAGCTGCAGAAGAGGGAGGAGGAGGAGAAGGAGAACAGGGCCGTGGAGGAGGAGAGGAAGGTGCCTCTAGTGGAGGAGCCGAAGAGCCAGAAAAGGAGGGGGAGGCAGCAGAAGGAGGAGGAAGAGGGGGGCCGGAGGAGGAGGAAGAGCAGGGAGTTTGAGGCAGAGAAGAATGTAGAGAAACTCCAGAGACCGAAAGAGGACAGAGAGACTCACCTGCAGGCAAATTCACAGGTGAGTTGTTGTTGTGATGAGTCAGCTTTTCAACACAGGCTGAAAAAGTACAAAAGACATAAATGCAGCCAGTTTTTCTGAAGCTACAACCTGAAATGTCAGATCTTCATTGAGGATCCACACACCTTAGCCTCTGTCATTGAGCTTCAACTGATTGATTGGTGGTTGAATCTTCGTCATGTTCATGTGTGACATGTTTGACCTTCGTGTTCCTGATGTCACATACAGATGCAGCTGTGCAGTGTTTTCTCCTCACACACAATAAAACTTTCTTTCAGGACCTTCAAGATTCTCCTCTAAGGTCCAACATGGCTTTCAAGAAGAAAACTCCCAAAACTATGACGAGGAAGAGGAAGAGCTACGAGGTGGAGGTAGGGAGGAGCAACTGATCTTTATTGCAGACCCAGTGAGTCACCTCAAACCACATCACTGTCCTGCAGATGGACAGCTGGTGTTTTCCGAGCTGTATTCATGAGAGAAACGCAGACTGCTGCAGCTACAGAGGTGTCGCTCTGCAGAAAGTCTTCACAAAGAGCCGCAGAGTTGATGCAAACAGAACTAAAGCTACAGTTTTTTTCCCTCTGCATCCATCTGACTTCACATTGAAACTTACATCTTTATAGGTATCATAGAGAATGAGACCAGCGCTGCTAGGACTAAAAACCACAAGTGTAGTTTTCCTGTACCTTCCTGCAGGTGGCGCTGCCTTTGAGAAATGAGTGGTCATTGTTGTATTTTGCTAATACAGCTTTGTTTGTTGATGTATCTGCAGTGTGCTCTTGGTGCTTGATTGTAGTCAGGCATGTGTGTGATCAGGTGGCCTCTGATAAAGGTGAGTTGTTGTGTTTCAGGATTTGGTGTGCAGTGAAAACAAGCGGAACAAACCGAGAGGAAACACTTGTAGCACCCAGCAGGTGAGCCGTCAAAGCCAACAGGTACATGAACACACACGTCCTGCAAGCTTTCACCTGAAACTTCTTCTTCTGTGGTGCAGGAGAAAGGCGGGGCTCTGCGGAAAATCGACGAGGTCATCCACAGTTCACCCTCCAGCCTTGGCAACAAAGGTCAGCCACGCTTTAATTAAGAACACTGCAGTACCGGCTCTTTGGCAGGCAGGGGGTGCCACTGATCTCATCTGAGTTTGTTATATTTCTAGCTCATCCATCAGTCGGTCCTGGTTCTTTAATAATTAATGTTGTCATCAGGAGTTATTGTTATTGATTCTTTACTCTTTACTTCAGAGCTCTGGCATCTCTAATGAACTCTGCCTCAGGCTGAGAGGGGATATCCCTTATTTGGACATGTGTTGCAGAAATGTTCTGTTTGTGAGGGGCAGCCAATCAGAGCGGGGCTGAGGGGCTGCACTGAGGCCCAGAGCATTATTCTGAGCTGTGACACTTGAATAGTTCAGGAGTGGAGCTGAAGCCCTGAGAATGTCACACCTATACCTGTATGAATTCCCGTATTCTGTCTTTGCAGCTAAAATCAATCGCTCAGTGGAGAAGGAGGCGGTAACCACGGCAATCATGCCACGACGTGGGCGCAGGAAGCTTTATAATATGGACACTTGGTCGCCGATGGTCGACTCGCCACACATGGTGAGTCAGTGTGTTCCTGAGTGTGTGAGGACAAAGACGTCACCATGAAGAAGACACCTGCCCGTCTTTGTGTGTCTGTAAAAGTAAATGTGCGCTTATTCGTTTCCCGCCAGACGGCAGCAGGAGCAGAGGAGGACCGAGAGAGTGACCACAGCATCATGAAGAGAAAGCTGCGCTCTAAAGCCTGCAGGAAGTGACAGCATGACCACGTCTGGCTCCTCTGATTCTGGATGTGTGCGCAGTGTCTTTGATCAGTTTCTGAGGTTTTTTTTTTCCCATATTTTGAGCTTCACAAAGAAAAATGTCAGTTCACTGTCCCGAGACCCGCCCACCCTGACAGCTGAAACCCAAAAGACAGATTTTACAAAAGAAGATTGGAGGGAAATCAGGATTTAATGTGGATGCGTTTAAGGTGGTTCGCTGGGTTTTAACTGCTGTTTATGTAAATAAAGATGGTGAATTCTTCTTCAGTGAGTTGCTCTGTAGTTACTGAGGAGCATTCACCCCCAGCTGCTCCCTTTTTTGCACCCGGTTGCCTCAGTGGATCGATCGACACATTTGATTTTCCAGGTTTTTTGTTTTTGCTTGTTTTTTTGCCAGATGCTCTTCCTGATGCTGGCCTTTCAGGGATTTGTACTCCTGGGATGTTTGAGTGTCAGGTGCATGTTGATCACCACACCATGGAGCCACAAAAAGCCCGTCAAAGAGAAAAACAATAAATGTTTTACTGACACACTGATGGGACCATTGATAATGTCGGCAGGTTTTCAGTCGGACGGGGTGTGCACACCTGTGCAGACACTCACCTGTGCAGACACTCACCTGTGCAGACACTGGTGAAGCATTTTACTACAGATTTGGAAAACATGATTTAGCTTCAGTGCCATTAAAATTGTGGCAGAAATATTTCATTAAATATTAGTTTAACTTTTTGAATTGTTCAAAAAGCTTCAAAATTAGAATAGTGTTCATTCAGTGTCACAAAATGAAACATTTAAAATAGAACAGTAACAGTAGTTTCTGTCAGTTTAATAATCTAAAGGGTGGCCCTGAAAAAAAATCTGCACGGCTGAGGCTGAGTTTTCTGCAGTTCATGAAACAGTTTATGAAAATGAGGTTTTACACCCTGAGCTAAAAGCTTCAGTGTTCTCAAGTCCAAACTGAGATTTCAGCTGCACACCTGGTTCTCCCTTATAAACTGTCTGAAATACGTCCTCGCTCCATGTTTTAGAAGTACTCAGTGGTGCGGTAATCTGCTGGAGGAGGGACACATTTAAGCGCAAAGATCTGAAAAAAAAAATCACGAACTGAGGGGAATCACAGTGTTCAAACCGCCTGCAACTGGTTCTGAATCTGCGTCGGCCTAAAGCTCTGAAGGCCTCCACACACCATCGTCCTCACTGCTGCTGGAGGTGTAGATGAAGGTGAAGTTGGCAGCTCACAGCATCCTTCTCCCTTTGTGCCAGCGGATTGAGCCCACATCCTCTGCTGGGTGGATGAGTGTGGGGGCAAAGTTCTCACTGGTTTTTATGGTTAACTAATATTCTGCTCTGTGCAATTGTAACTTCTTTAATGCAAAGTGGATGAGCAGAAATCCCTGAAAGCAGCAGTGTTGAGCTTTCGAGTGATCAGTGACGAAAAACTGGCAGGAAGTGCACAAACTTTTTCAGAAGTTTTATTTCATTGTAGAAATGTGTAACATCAACTTTGTTCTCATCAGTTTTATAGATAGCAACAGGATGCTCTGGACCAATCAGCAGACAGTTCAACCCACCTGCTCACAGCCTGTTAAGCAGTGCTTGAGTTATAGCTCCTTGAAGGTGTTTGTGTTACTCTAACACATGTACACACATACACACTGTGAAGGGCTCAGCTTCCTGCAGCACCATTATTCAGCACCTGCAGCACAGTAATATCACCCAGTAATATCACCATTATAATGGTTTAATAATTTTTTATAAAATATTAAAATTTCATAATAAAAACATAATTATGTTTTTATTGGTTCGTTACTGATTGGTACCTGAGAGCAGTAGCTGTTCTGTAAACAGCGCACCATGTGATCATCATTGTCTTCACTACAAACAGCTGAAACCAGTGTGGTGCATTCAGGTTCAGCCAGGAGAGGTGAATTTGATAAAACTATGAGACTATAAGTACACTTTGCTCCTGCAGTGGAGGCTTTACCTTCAGTTCAAATTTATGGCTTTTACTCGGAAGGGTAAAGAGGTAGTAAACTACCAAACTTAATGTCCGTCATGGTCATGCAACCGTGGTGACCACACATGAGGACAGATAATGAGGCAGGTCACACAGGAAGCAGAACCCTTTCTCAAAGAAAGAAAAATTAAAGTTCATTTTTGCCTCTTGGTTTTCAAAAGACTGAAAAAAAAATTCTACTTCCTGTGAAGCCATCATTTGATTGACACCTGTCCTGCCCTGTAAAAGTCTTCTGGTTGGCTTTGGTGTCAAGGAATCTGAATGGTACTTTTCTCTGAGGATCATAAGCAACCTGATTGGTCAGATGTTAAGGTGGCAGCAGCACAGAGTCCAAGCGCCGGCGGCAACGGCGCATCCCGATGACAACAGCGAGAATGGCTGCGCTGACCAGCAGAGCGGCACCACTGAGGAAGAACGTGGCCGTGTAGCTTCCTGTGACGTCAACCAGCCAACCTGCAGGAGAAGAAGAAGAGTTTCAGGTATGACATCATCACCATGACAACATGCAATGGCACAGTAATGTAATCAGAATTCAAATATCCAATGGTGTTTATGAGGACGATCATTATAGTTTTCAGTTTATTTATTGTTGTGATTAAAAGTGTTTTTGAAATGCTTTTATTTTGGTCACAGTAGCTGGAAAATTCCCTGAATAATGGCAAGCTTTTAATTTTATTGATTTGTACTTAAATATTATTTTTCTTTAAAGTGATTATTTTATTATTGCTGAATGTTTTTATTTTAGTTGTAAGATTGTTTTCCCATTTGATATAATCGTTTTCTTCACAGTGATTAATCTTGTAGAACCATTTTTTATATTTAGTAGTTTTATTTTAAGGGATTTTACATAAAATTTTATATCACAGTTACTTTTAATCACAGAAAAAAATGTATATTTTTTCATTAAAAATGTATAATTTTTACATTTTTTGATTGAGGATTTTTTTTAATTCAGTTGTTTTTATTCAATATTTTTGTTGATAATTTTTACATTTTAAGTGAATTTAAAGTGATTTCTCTTTTAAAGATGGATGAATCAGATCAGAATAGCTGGAGCTATTTCTCTCACCTCCGATGGGTGGGCTGACCAGATACGGGATGGCGTGGAGGAAGAAGACCACGCCCAGCGCCAAGGACAGAGATGCAGTTCCAACCACATCAGATGTCACCACGGGGATCAGGGCCACATAGGCGCCGTCAAAGTAACCATAGAGCACAGCGAAGGGCACTAGGAGTGGGAAGGAACAAAGCAGTGGCGTGAAGAGGCAGCAGAGACCCTCCATCCCGACAGAGAAGATGTAACAGATCTTACGGTATGGCTTCAGACACCTGAGAGACACACAGAAAGCCCAATAGCGTCAGCAGCCTGCAGGGAGAATATTTAAAATATTCAAAATTTTGAGTTTATAACTCAGTTCATTCAAGTTTGCTATACTCGCTATACTAGCTAGCTGATATTGTTGCTACCTGGTTTTGAGTGCGCATGCTTTGGTGCCATCTGCTTCCAGGTAACGAGGAAATGACCTTTTTCATGGAACTTCATGATTCGCAGACCTAAGTTGAAATTTCAACCTATTAACGCAAAATTTAGAGATACATAACTCAAAATTTCAAGTTATAATTTTGTTTGACTAACTTTCTGCCGCCTTCTTGGTCATTTTATTCAGTTAGCAGACTGAAAACCTTCTGAATTATTAGTACTGTTATTAGAGGTCTTCTTCCTTCATCAGACAAAAGCTGTTACCTGAAAATGGGTAAGCACAATGAGCAGATTGGGTAGAAACACCTAACTGTGTTACAGAAGTTACAAGTGTAGTAGCACTGAGGTTAGCCATCCTCTAGTCAGAGACTTCAAATAACAGAAATGGAAATAAATGGATATGTGAGTCGGTTGTAGCAGATGACTGCTGCTCCCTGAGCCTGGCCCTGTTTGAGAGCCCTTCCTGATAAACAGGAGTTCTTCTGCCACACTGTCACCAAGTGCTGCTCATAGGGGATCGTCTGATTGTTGTATTGGAGCGTTTTAACCTTATATAAATGACTGCTGTTGTGAACTGATGCTATATAAATAAAGTTGGACTGAAATGAAATGGATGTATCCTGAGGTCATCAGTATTTCCATGAATCTGGTGATTTTTAGAAGTTACCAGAATAAGAGTCTGAATGGATTAGCACTGTCCACTCAAGACAGGATTTATTGATGAGACAGTTTCCATTTGTTCTTATGGCAGCCAAGTGTTCATTAGAAAGGCAGCTTCCCTCCGTGAATCGAATGTCCTGCTGACCGCGGATTCCCTCAGTGGCTTCAGTGGAGAAAACGGTGTTACGTGATACATGATAGAACCAAGCAAATCCTAAACATCTATCTGAGAGCTCTGAAACTGTAAAGATGGCAGCTGTCCTACCCCTGAGAGTCATAACTGCTGACTCATGCTCGCAGATGGTAAATGATTTCTGATGGATAAAAAGTGTTTTATAGGTGATTTTTAATGAGCAGTTTTTATGTGCAGTGGCCACCTCACTCATGCTGTCTCCATCTACATCCTCTCCAAAGCCACGGCTGCATTGGTTTTTGGTCTTAAACAGTTTGTGAATATGCTCGGACTCGCCGTACCTTCGGTCCGTAAGCCAGCCAAAGGTGATGTTCCCCACAATGTCGATGACTCCCAGGATGGACATAAGGAAGGCAGCGTGCTGGTGGCTGATACCAGTGCTCAGAGCGTAGGGCACCAGGTAAACAAAGGGGAGGCTGCAGCCGCTGGCCAGAAACAGGAAGGACACAGCCAGACCCAGGAAGTCTGGCAGCAACAGGAAGCGATACTCCTTACAGGACAAGAAGCTCCACATCCTCCTCTGCCTGGGGGCGGAGCTTCCAGGTGAAGATGGCAGAGACAGGTTATCCATGCCTTCTTTGGGAAGTTTTTCCACATCGTCACCTGCGTCAGAACACACAGGTGAATTTTAATATCTGATTCAAGTGCTGAAAGAACATGGTATTGACAACACGTACAACACTGCTTCTCCTCTTCCTCTCTCTGCACTGCGACTGGTCGGAGAAGTGCTCCACAGACGCAGAGGTTTGCAACAAAGGCGCTGAGGATAAGCAGCGCCCCCCGCCACGAGTACAGCTCGATGAGCATCTGCACGACCGGAGCCAGCACAAACGTTCCTATCCCGCTGCCTGACATGGCGATGCCATATGCCAATGCCCTCCTCTGCTGGAAGTAACAGCCCACCAGGGCGATGGCAGGGGTGTAGCAGAGGGCAAAGCCCAGACCTGCAGACAGATTTAATGAGTCAGCACATTAAAAAGTGTGAGAGTTTGAGATAGTGAGTCTGAGTCTGACCTGTGAGAATCCCTGCACTGAAGTAAAGCATCTCCAGCTTTGTGGCAAAGGAGCTGAGAAGGAGGCCACAGGAGGACAGGAGACCCCCCAACATCACCGCCACCCGGCAGGACCAGCGGTTCCCCACCAGGCTACCGACAGGAGCTGGACACACAGATATGTTCAGCTCGGGGTCAAAGGACATTTGATTTCTGAGTGTAGACCAGGGGTCATCAACCACATTTTGTCAAAGGGCTGGAATTTTTCTCAGTAGACACTGTGAGCGCCAGATGCTTTCATAAAGTAAAATAAAATCAGTATTGCATGCTAAGTAATATATTATCATTTGATATATAACATTTCCTTTCAAATTTATGGTATTTTTAATGACATGATGAAACATCACAATTGTGTGCCGTTGTTCTCATTATAGATAAAAAGAGCACGAGAAACAATAAAATGTTAAATGAGAGCAACGAGTTTATCTAGGCACAATCTACTTTTCAGACGGCATTTTTTTGTTTGTTTTTTAAGTGAATATAGGAACAAAACTCTCTAAAGGTCTCTGGACAAATTTTTTTTATCTGAATCTTATGGTTTATTAATTTAATTTTATAGACAATGGCGAGGTGTCTTTTTTCAAAAATGTAAATAATATGTTTTTATTTTAACAAATAATATTTTGTTTTGTGGCAAATCCAACTAAATCTTCATTCCGTCCTCTGCCCAGTATGAATGAAGGCAAAAATCTGCAAATATCAGACTGTGATAGAAAGATTTCAGAAGGATAGGATAGGGTTACCAGGCCCCACCCTGGAGCCAGGCCTGGGGAGGGAGCTTGAGGGAAAACGTCTGGTGGCCGGACATCAATGCTTGTAGTGCCCGACTGGGTGAAACCCGAAGAGAAGACATGGACCCGTCCTACAGGAGGAATTGTAGGAGTTGGGTGCAGTGTTGCCACTGGCTATTGGGAAATGGAATGCCACCACTCTGGCGGGTAAGGACCCTGAGCTAGTATGTAAGATTGAGCAATACCGGCTAGATATAGTCGAGCTCACCTCAAAGGATGACCTGGACTCTGTTCCAGTCTGGAGTTGCGTTCGGTGAGAGGAGGCGAGCTGAGGTAGGAGACTGGGAGAAATGAAGGTTCCTTCCTTGTGCTTTCAGGCCGGGGAACGGGTCCTGACTGTTTGTGCTTATGTGCTGAATGACAGTTCAGAGTGCCCACCCTTCTTGGACTCAATGGGTAGGGTGTTCGAGGGTGCTACATCCAGTGACGCCATCATCCCACTGGGAGACTTCAATGCTCACGTGGGCAATGACAGTGGGAGGGGCATGATTGAGATGAACGGCCTGCCTGATCTGAACCTGAATGGTGCTTTGTTATTGGACTTCTGTGCAAACCACAGTTTGTCCATGACAAATACCATGTTCAAATGTAAGAATGTCCATAAGTGTCATGGCACCAGGACACCCTAGGTTGCAGGTTGATGATTGATTTTGTAATCAAGGACTCTGATAAGGAGGATCTGAGCTGTAAATTTATCACCACCTGGTAAATTGGATCAGGTGGTGGGGGAGCATGCTGGACAGACCTGATGCACCTAAATGTATTGTGAGGGTGCACTGGGAACAGGAGGTGAAGGTAGCCATCAAGCTAAAAAAGGAGTCCTTTCGGGCTTGGTTAGCTCGTGGGACCCTGGAGGCAGCTGACGGGCAGGACAAGCCGAACACAGCTTGGGCGGTGGGCAAAGGAAACTCTCTGGTGTGGGAGGAGGTCGATGAGGCCATGGAAAAATACTTTTGGACAGCCTCAAAGCAATTCTGGCAAATGATCAGGCGACTGAGGAGGGGAAAGCGGTGCTCTACTCACATATTCTATAGAGTAGGTGGGGTGCTGCTGACTTGACACACCTTTTGTATTGGAAGCAGGGGTGAGGGAATGACTCGCCCATCACTAGGGGTGAAGTCACTGAGGTATATAGCTCCTTGGTGGCAGGGACCCTGGGGTGGATGAGATACACCTGAGTTCCTGAAGACTCTGGATGCAGGATGAAGTGGCTGGCATGAGAATTAACACATCTGAGTCTGAGACCAAAAACTCAGGCTCAGGGATGAGTTGCTACCCCAGTTGGAGGAGTTCAAGTATTTCAGGGTCTTATTCATGAGAAGAAGGGATGGATTTTGGCTGCATCTGCAATGAAGCAGATGCTACACCATTCTGTTACGGTAAAGAGAGAACTGAGTGTAAAAGCGAAGCTGCCGATTTACTGGTCAATCTACATCTCTACCATCACCTATGGCCATGAGTTTTGGATAGTGACTGAAAGAATGAAATTGCGAATACAAGCAGCAGAAATGAGCTTCCTTTGAAGGGTGGCCAGCCTCTCTCTTAGAGATAGGGTGTGAAGCGTAGCCATGTGGGAGGGTCCAAAGTAGAGCCGCTGCTCCTCCACATCTAAAGGAGTCAGCTCAGGTGGAAAAGGCATCTAACTAGGTGCATCCTGGGTGAGGTGTTCCAAGCATGTCCTACAGAGAGGAGTCCCTGGGGCAAACCTCGAAGACACTGGAGAGATTATATCTCTTGCTTGGCCTGGGAATGCCTTGGGGTCACTCTGGATGAGCTGGTGGAGGGAGCTCTGGGCTTCTCTGCTTAGGCTGCTGCCCCCGTGACCTGGCCCAGATAAGTGGAAGAAAATGGATGGATAAAAGATTTCTACATAGACTCACATAGTATGAACACAATGGCAACAAAATGGCAGCACATTTATTTTAACAACAACATGATGGTAGATCCTAGGCCACGCGGTTCATGACAACCGGGGGACGCATATTGTATGTGGCTGTGCCCCTACCCACATGCGGGTATATGCCGAGCCTCCTACCTGTCCTGTGAGCAGACTGTGTGAGGGAGACCTACACAGCAAAGAAGACGGAAGCCCTGCCCAAGCCTGGGAGACAGCTCGGCTGCCAGTAATGATCCATCCGCAGGTTCACCAACTGAAATCTCATTACAACTTTTACTTCCTTCAGCCAAGTTTGATCGCCGAACATTTTTTTTCTACACAAAACAAGGCTAGACTCACCTTCAGCTCTGTTTACAATCTAACAACCACCAACAAAAGCTGTCTCTTCAGTGTAGCGCAGTGCTGAACATACTTGAAGGAATTACGATTGGTTCTAGGGACATGGAGGCTTTTGTGGGCATTGGGAAGTGGCGTTTCGAGGCTTTTGATTATTCAGATTAGTCAGAGAGCCGCGAGATATGATCTAAGTCGCCATGATTGATTGGTGTATAGTACACGGGGAAAGGATTCTGTAAATATCATTATTTTTGACTGGGCCACCAGTTGACATTCACTGGTGTAGACCAACAGGTACTCACCGCAGAGCATGGTGATGCAGTCCACCAGGCTGTGGATCCAGGCAGTGGCGGCATAGTCGGCCCCAAAGTAAGCTTGGAATTCCACAAAGAAGATGGAGATGCACCTGCAGACATAGAAGAGGGTTCGTGTTCTTAGTGTTTGATGTTCAGCTACAAAAAGACAGTGTGACTGTCGGTGAACAAAACTTTAATACATTTTATAGAAAATACCACAATACCCATCACTATTACTGCTGGTTCATTTGAGACGACCAAATATTAATTGGAATTTATTGCTATGACCATTTTTCAGTATTGGATTTTTTCTTGCTGAAATGCATCTTGGGAGTTGTAGTTCTCTCCTAAAACAGTGACCTCACAGACTGTATGTAAACATGTAGTTTTGAGGCGTTAAAAAGCGAAGTCTTAAACCTGCATTGTCACAAATCAAGTGTGACTGTATAGGACGTCAGTGAGAAAATGAGCATCCTATCCTATATGCTCAGGATCTTCTATGAGTCTGTGGTGGCGAGTGCCATCCTCTATGCTGTTGCATGCTGGGGCAGCAGACTGAGGGCGGCAGACACCAACAGACTCAACAAACTGATCCACAGAGCCAGTGATGTTGTGGGAGTGGAGCTGGACTCACTGACGGCAGTGTTGGAGAGGAGGACGCTGTCTAAGCTGCAGGCCATTATGGACAATGGCTCCCACCCACTCTGTGACAGTGATGGGACACAGGAGCACATTCAGTGCAAGACTCATCCAACCAAAATGCACCACAGAGTGCCACAGGAGGTCATTCCTACCTGTGGCCATCAAACTCTATAACCCTCCCTTAATAGGTGACATTCATTTATTCACTATCTGTTAATATGTGTACATAAACTTAATATGTGTACATATACTTGTACATAAAACTGACCATATACATTGTACATATATATAATATTATTTTATTATGTACATATCCATAATATCACAGCCACTGCACTCATAATATTTAGATGTGTATATAGTCAATCATCTCTGTAGTTCTGTATTCTTATACTTTGTGTTTCTTTATTCTCTGTTTTTTAAATGAAACGGTTGCTGCTGTAACCTT
>VOQJ01047601.1:21477-32319 GCA_015052665.1 Apistogramma diplotaenia | reverse complement strand
CTGAGTGACTGACTGATTGCCGCTGCTGCGAGCGGCTCAGTGTTGATGAAGAGTAACGTGAAACTACAACGCGTCATGTCCCGCTATGCTTGTCACAACCAGTAAGAAAATCAAAAAGTAACATCGCTGCAAAAAAACAAAAAAGGTGCAAAGGGCTTTAGGATGACAGTTAAATTTACCACACTTACTGAATGCATAATGACACCTCCCGGAGTCATCCAGGGTTTGAGGCGTCTGTCTGAGCAAAATCCAGACACTCATGGAAATGCAAGAAGAAAGTCCCCACAGGAAACAATAACACACCTCCTTGCATGTAGATATTTAATCGCACAAAAGATTATGTGAATGATTTCATTTATATTCATGACAAAAGACAGAAGACATCTACTTAAAATGTTGTGACGGCTTTCTAAAAGTAACTTTTAAAACTTTGCTTCACATTGGGGTGTTTTGCAGTTTTTTTTAATTTATCTGCACGATCTCCGTTAAGCTTCGGCACTAATGAAGTTCAACTGGATGAATCAACAATGGGAGACGGGACAGGTCAGAAGCCGCGATGAATAATGTCCGAGAGAACAAGGTGTCTGATGAGCTGCTTTGAGAATAAGTGCACACGCAGAGCTGAGCTGCCTTACCAAATTAATACGCTATTCTTTGCCCTTTTTCTCTTTCATATCTGACACACCCGGGGAAAAACTTTTGATCAAAGACTCATTTTTGCCTTTTGTCTCAAAGCCAGCTCTCCGTGGGCCGTTCCATGTCACAGCGTGGCTGGACGTGTCAGGTCAGCAGACAGACTGATGTGTAAAATCTGTCTCTCCTGCCCTGCCACATTGATTATTGGACCTGTGTCACTCAGTGGGGCCTCAGTAACGGATAACAAGCACATAATCCTTCTGGTAATGACTGTCTAAATTTATACCTGGACAATAGGCTGGGAGAGCTTTGACCTAATCAAAGATTTTAGACTCTCCTGATTGCTCTACATCATGAAGAATTACAGAGAAAGACAGTTATTTGACTTCAAATTATGTGATTTTGACTGCAGCTTTTTTTGATTTTGCTCCCCGGTGGCAGTTTGTTAGTGATAGTATGTGTTCTCCAGCCGTCTGACTCCCTGAAGCTCAAAGACGTCAGCGGGAGAGGCGGTTACGGCTCTGTAAAACGATCTCCAACAGCAGTTTTAACACAGACCTAAATGTGAAAGCTCTGGGTAAAAAAATAAATAAAAATCCTGAGCTCCAAGGCCTTTCTTCTCCTTCATCTCCCATCTCTTTTTGCTTCCCACTTCTTTAATGTCATGTCATGCTTTCATCTGAATAAGTATCTTGCTCTTTCCCTTCTCTCATCTTTACTTCAAACTTGATCTTCAAGCTCTAAGTCCCTTGAAGCAAAGAGGGCGTTTTAAAGCTGGAAAATGGGATTTTTCTTTCTTAAATGATGAGGAATAATTTAAAGATTTCCATCCAAAATCTACATGAAGATACAACCTTTATTTGCATTTATTCATGCTATCTGTGCTGGTCGGAGTGCATATTCAGAATCCAGAAAATGTTCTGTAAGTTGACTTCAAAGGCTGCGTTTTAATCATTTTACCTTCGATTCATGTGAGGAAACAAAATATTAATGCATCTTTTTTTTTGGCCTTTCATGGCTTTATTTATAGTTGGAGAGAGACAGGAAAGTGAGAGGAGAGAAACGGGAAAGACACGCGGGAACGGGCGACAGGTCGGGAATTGAACCTGCCACGCGGCATATATGGTCGCCTGCTCGCGCCCTGAGCCGCCCTGGCGCCCATTAATGCATCTTTTAAAATAAAAAACTCTTTTCATTTTTACAGTGTAAGACATGTTGAAGATTAACATCTAATGTATTCTCCAATGGCAGTTATCCTGCAAAGGTCAGCTCACAAGAAATAGAAAAGTTAAACTGTTATTACGGCTGAAAAATTAAAGGTAAATATCAAAACTCAAGTTGTGCTAAATGTTATAAAGAAAAAAAAAGCTGACAGAAAGAACCACGAGAGATTTACAAACCCAATCAGATGAAAAAAAGTCAAGGTTGCTAGCTTGCGTAACAAAAGGCTGACTCAAGATCAATATAAGAAAGCATCTGGTGTCCCTTTGGATACGTCTACTGGCCCCTGAATTCCCCGGGAAAGCCACTCTGACATTAAACGGATAGAAATTTAATTTAGGGATACGCCCGCCCTGCTCCATCTCCTCCTCTACGCTTAGCTGGGATAGCATTTGCAATGATAGTTCATCCTGCGACCCAGAAAAAGCTGCTGGGTGCAGGGTCACCAGAATGGTGACTGACTTTGGAGATGGGTGTGGTATCCCTTCCTTCTTCCCTCTACATCATCATCATCATCATCATCATCATCATCATCATTATCTGGTGGTCATCAAGCATTTTTAACCCTTTAGCATTTGCGTTGGGAGATATCGTCTTGCTCTGACGCCACGTTCTTGCTTCCATTTCTAACCATGAAAGGCTTTAGGAGAAGAAGAGCTGGAAGATGAAGCAGTCCAGAACTTTTGAGTGGCAGTGCTAATCCGCCGGCGTGCACAGGCGTGTACGTATGACTGTGGAGCTTAGCACTACATCAGATTCCCTGTGACGTGGCCGTCCTCCACCTGACAGCTCATCTGCTGCAGGTCGAACACCTGTCACACTTCACTGTCTGTCAGAGAAGGTGACGGCAGACCAGCTGGTGGCCAAACTGTCCTTCGGGGTAAGCTTACGCAAAGGTAGTGACCAGCAGAGAGAGAGTGACTCAGCTGGAGGAGCAGTGAATGTTTTCAGAGGCTGAATAACATGAGGTTGGTGGGCAGAAATTTTCTCTATATGATTGTCTTTAAAAAATGTACCGATGACAGCTTGATAATTATTAAGAACTATATTAATCAGTAAGAACAGATACTCAATACTGGGCCAATATGTGCTTAGGATTCTGACTGCGCTGCTACTTTGTAACACATTAAGAAAGGGGAACAAGCAAAATGACTAGCAAATAGGAGGAAAATGCAAAATTAAGTCTGCCAGTGAACTGTGAACTCACCCTGTGTCACGTCAAAGCCTGGTTTTGATGTATGAAGATGCTTTCTATTTTAAATCACCCCTTTTGTATTAGTCAGAAAAACAGTTAGCAGGCTCTGTGGGACACAACATCCAATCACATCTTACTGTGGCATCTGTTTTCTGCTCTGTTTGTTAATGCAGAAGGTATTTTTAGCTCCCCATATTCAACAGCAGACACCTCTCCAGAGATTTAAAAATTGAGACAAACAGACAAGCCGACAACAGAACAAAATAGCATGACACAGCAGTGGCACTGCAACGCCGAGGGTGCTGTCAACCACCATCTATCCTCCAGCTACCCAGTGGACATCACACTTACCACAAGGCTTCCCTGAATGCACCTTAGCCTTTTATACTGAGCATCTAACTCAGAAAACTCAGCAATTAGGCACGAGCACAAGCTTTGATGCAAATGTTTGGCCCTGTGACAGCAGAAACACTCTTAGTGCACTGCAGCACAACTTGCTGCGACATTAAAACGGAGAAGGACCATTTGTCAAAGTGCTTCACGCCAGAAATCCCCAACGTGACGCCGTTTCTGAGGAGGCGAGACTTTGTGGTCTTAAAACTTGGTGACCTCTGAATCAGCAAAAAAAAATAAATAAAATAAAATGCCCTCACATCCACACAACTAAGACTTAAAAGAGAGCTCTCATACATAAGAAGGACACAATTTACTATGTCCAAATGATCCGTCCCATCCAAGTGTCATGCATGAACATGAAAGCCATTTTATTTGCCTCGAGCCTCGCAGATTAAAAATGACAAACCAAAGGGTTGTTCTTTCAGGGTATGAGCCACTTCCTGTTCTTGTAGGTCTCACTTAATGCAGAGCAAAAAGCCCGGGGTGGCCGCCATCACACAGGGAATAATACCATAAACATGTTAATCCCTTCAAATAAACAGACGATGCAGCAGGGGGGCACAGTGAACCGATACTCAAATACTGGATGGCTTACCTGCTCATGGTGCTAAAAAACATATGCAGAACTTTTTTTAAACCTTTATTTAATCAGCAAGAGTGTCCTGGGGCAAGATGGGTGAGAGGAGAGAAACTGGAGCTCCTGGAAAACTGCTGAACCTTTAAGGGTCACAACCCACAAAACTGATACTTGAATGCAAGTAGGGAAATTTGACGTCACCACTGAAGGAAATATAATCAACTTTGGAAACTATTCAGTAATTTGGAATTTAAAGGTGTAAGAGAGTAAGGAATTTGACAATAGACAGTGGAATTCACACTTTCCCATCCACGTACAATCTGATAATCACACAGAGCATCTATGAACCACACAAGAGCTATGTCCAGACAATGGCAGGAAACGGGGCCCTTTGGCACATTCAGGAATGTCCATGATGTAGACACAGCAAGTCCGCGCTGTACCCAAGAATTTGCATTGCAAAGCAGGAAATACATATTGTTTCCACTCTGTCTCTACACTTCCTGTCCCAGTTATTGGGCCCCAAGCAGCAGTTTCAAGAGAAGCATACACCTCAGAAACTCCGGGGCGTTCCATGCTCTCCACACACGTCCCTAATTTTACTTCTTGACGCAACCTCTTGTCTGATGACAATGGCAGGAACGAAAGGCAGTAGGGAGGGATGTTTTTTGGAGGCACGGAGGGGGCTGGGTGGTGTATTGTACCTTGTTTCCTTGAGTGGTGCAGCAGAGATTGCTGAGAGCCAGCTGGGACGAGTGAGCAAGTGGAGCGACATCCGTTCAGAACATCCAAGGTCTCGAGATTTCCCGCCGGGAGACGACCACGTGTCCGGAGCCCAAACCGCAAGAAAGACGGGGGGGGAAGATGTTGCATTGTTCTCCTCTCTCCTCCTCCTCCCTCTTGATCCACCCCCCGCCCCCCACCATTAGTGAGACGGATTAACTCCAAGAGCTGCTAGTGTACAGTGTGTCTGGCTCGCTGTATGCTGATACACACACAGACACTGCATCAATTAGACTTTTTGTTATTCAGAGTGACAGGCGAAGGCCGATGCACTCTCCAACAACCACAACCAGGACAATTGGCCTGAAACTGGAGAACTTAGTTACGGATGAGCGCCCCAGTTGCTCAGTTCACCAAACACACTAAAGTCCTAATAAGGCAATTAAGGACTGAAGTGTGCATATTTCAACACATAATACCAGATAAGATGTCTGTGAAGGGTGCAGAGTGCACCCGAGTCCTCAAAGGGTTGACCCTTCTCTTCCTGCCATCACATGAGAGAGGGCAGTGATTAAAATAAGTCTGGTTTGGTGATGGACGTGAAGGACGTGATGGAGAGGGAACTGCGGCAGCTGCAGCTGTACTGACTTGCACCTACGTCTCCTGCAGCTCTGGGACTGATGTTTACTCAGAGATGACCAATGATATGATGGATTGGAGACCTGACAGGGTTGACATTTTAAAGTGAGATCCTGCTGAGGCTGGTCTAGTGGGAGTCCAGCTGCAGTGCAGGAGGTGTCAGAGGGGAACATGTTTGACACAAACATGTGGATCAATATCACTGAACAGAAAGCACCCTGTGATGCAGGCACTGTAATCAGGAAAGCAGCAAACCACAAATTAAAAGTGGCAGAAACCTGCCTGCTACAGACTGAGCTGACAAGGTATCAGGCAGGTATGAAAGAAAATTTCACACGTTGCTGCCCACAAAACATCAAATATGATCTTGACCTTGACCACAATTTTGGGTGAAGACCCAGTAAGTGATCACTGTGTAAGAGTTTCACTAAAATTTGCCCAACAGCTTGAAGAGATTAGCTAAAAATGACTATCAGCGACTAAATTGACAAGCAAACATCTTCAGAGGAATGTTTTTGTTGTTTGGTAAGTTGTCCAACACTGAACTATGAATGGATGAACCAGTTTTGTGTCTATCTTTAACAGTTTTAGCAAAGAAACCATTTTAAATTGTATTTTTAGAGACTTTGTTACCAGCAGCCTTTCACAAAAACACAGAATCTGTTCCCACTTCTTCAGCTGGATCTATGAAAAATGCCAAAGACGACATATTTGACAGACGTAAAATAGTATTTTTCCACCAACAAGGTGATTCCCGAGGAGCTATTAGCAGAAAACTTGGCATATCACAGCATGGTGTGCAGTGTGTCCTAAATATGTGAGGAAACGGGACAAGTGAAGGATCAAAAAAGATGTAGCACACTTGAAAATATATCTACAGCCAATGAGCAGTGTCTGAACATCATGTTCTTAAAAATAGGGGGGAAATCCAACAAAGACCTGATGCAGGACCTGAGAAATGTACCTGGCCTTTCAGTTCATTCTTCACTTTCCACTGAAACCTCCCCAGAAATGGTCTCAGTGGACAGGTGGCTGAACAGGAAGACCGAGGTATGCCACACACTTCCAATGCAGTAAAAACATACCTGAATAGAAAAGAGAAAACACCATCAGACATGGACTGGCCTCCCCAGAACCCGGACCCCAACATTATTGAAGCGGTGTGGGATCATCCTGACAGCCAACATCCAAAGAGGAGCCTCGAATGTCCTTCAAGAAGCCTGGAAAACTGTTCCTGAAGACTGCTTAAAGAAATTTCAGGCTGTGTTCACCTGTATATTGTATAGAAACGCCCCGCTTTCTAGTCAAAATGTGGTCAGCGATGTCCAAAATGACAAACTTGTTTGTCCACAAACCACAGGCTGCCGTTACCATAGCTACTTTTACATGTGTATATTTTTAATTGTTTATTTTCTGATAAACAATTTATCCTGTGGTTTCAGGACAGAATCTGCTGCACTAAAGCCTCCCTGAAACATCTTTAAGTTCTCATTTATTGTACCTAAAATGTCCAATTACGCACACAAACAAACACACACACACACTCTATTTTCTTAGCTGACAAAAATAATCCTTGTGAAACTGGGTTGATAATTGCTGTCCTGTTTACAGTGTCAGGCTGAACTGCTGTGAACAAAACAAGCCAATTATTCTGAAACCATTTTGATTTTTTTCTTGAGAACACACAGGATCTGAGCCTTGCTAATAAGCCTCTCTTTCATAACTCTACCACCCCAAAGCAAGGAAACACAAGTTATCACAGCAGCTGTGTGCTGAGTAACATAATGATGGTTGTATTCACTGAGGTTTGGAGCAGCATTTACCCTGATGCAAGAGGATCAAGATTACTGTGCCTTAAAGGAGCAATTCTTTAGCACATAAGCTTGTTCCTATAGGTGTGAAGTAACATCAATAACTGAAGAAATTGATGCACTTGCTGTATAAATAGTTCTAGGATGGATTACACTCAAACAATATCCATCAAATATCTCCCACTGATGCTGATGTGAAAAATAATGAAGCAATCAGTGGAACCACTCAGCATGCTAATTACCAATGCTAGCCTGGGACACCCACCAGCAGCTTCTCGTGTGTGTGTGTGTGTGTGTGTTTTGAAAATGCTTTCCAGGAGAAAAATGTCTCACCAATAGACATTTAATTACCAGAGGATGAGGTGCTTTGCTTTGCCCGCGCCATTATTCATGGCTGAATTAATGAATAGGTAAACAGCAGAGGAACAAGCCGGACTCTGCACGGTTCGGATGATATCTGCGACACCCCCGGCTCACAGAGTCAGCGGCGTTTATTATGAATTAACAAGTAGTTAAAAACAAGGGATGGAGCAAGAACTGAGGGTGCTTACGGGTGATTTGCTTGGTAAGCTTCAGACTGTGATTAAATGGTAAACCACAGATGGTCCCCGCCCCTTGGTTCTTACATGAAACAGGTGAGAAAATGAAGTGTTTTTAAAAAATGATTGCTGTTTTCATCAGATAATTACACGGGATTATCATAAATCTTAAGGCTCCCATCGGGGTCTCAAATAAGGAATGGGTGACAAATTACAGGAAAACCAACATGAAACAAAAACTGGTGCAGCCTCCAGTTACTTCCTCAAGAAGTGACTGGAGGAAGAGCAGGATTTTTTACACCAGTGCCATAGTGATTTTGGGCTTTTAATTATTCATTTGAATTAGGAGGTGGCTGAGGTTCAGTGGGTAGAGCAGATCATCTACACCGGAAGGTTGGTGTTGAAGGTTGGTGTCAAAGTATCCTTGGGCAAGATACTGAACCCCGAGCTCCCAATGCGTTCATCGGGGTCTGACTGTGTGTGTGGAAAGCACTTAGATGTAGAAAGTGCTCACATGAATGTGTGTGTGAAAGGGTGAGTGAGACATGCTGTTAAAGCACTGTAGAAGAACCAGTCCAGTTACCATTTACCAGCCGTTTGGCCACAATGACAAGAGGTATGTTTGAAGGAGTAAAAGTCAGGCTTTCAAATCTAAGAACACGGTACCAGCTGTCAAGCATGGTGGTGGTAGCATCAAGCTCAGTGGTTCTGGTACAAGGCACAAAGTGGATGGAATAAGGATCCTTCAACTTCATCTCAAATTAAAACTTGGAAACAATTAGTGCAATGATCACACATCAAAGATGGCTTTGGAATGGATAAATCAGGCTAACATTAAGCTGCGGGAATGGCATTTCCAAAGCTCCGACCTCAACCCTACTGCAAATTTGTGGACCACTTAAAAGCCAGATCTGGGCCAGAAAAAGCAGTACTACTAGTGTAGCATTGGGTGTACTTGTTTATGCTCTAATTTACAGTTTTGATTAGGCAAATTTAAGGATTTCCCTTCTGAGTTGTTCAGGTGTCATTCATTCACTCCTAAACATTGACCATACACATATTATGTTGTGGAAAATACCCCTAATTTACCAACAAAAAGGCACTCTCCAGTTTCTCCACTTAAGTCTCACATTTGAGCATCAGCATATATTTTTCTTTATATGTACACAAGTATCACAACTAATTTGAGGATCAGTGAACAACGTGATTCATCCTAATCTTGGATCACTGCTCATGGATCATATTTAATTTTTGGCAGAAATCTCCTGGGCTCACCAATGACCAGAGCGAGAAAAGCTACCAGAGCAAAAAGAAGAAAAAAACTCTTCCAGACAAAATGAATGTCAGTGGCATTCCAGTGGCCTGTTTACAACTATCGCAGTTAAATGTCAAACGGTCGGCCCCGCGGGGAGACAGCTGACTGGGAGAGAATTTGTAGGTGTCTCCATGTCTCTGCCTCCATTATTCTGCTGCTCCTCTCTTCTCCGTGATGCTGGACATGGGACAATATGGTGGCATGTGCAGTAGCATCTATTATTACTTGAAGATGGAGTGAGTACCCAGGGGAAGGCAGAGGTGGCAGCCAAACCTCACGGACATTATTTTAGGAGTTCCTGTGGTGGCAGTTCAGCAGGAGATGACAAAGCTTTGTTTGCATCTCAATTTAAAAAGGACCATTCCAGTGGTTTGTGCACATTGTTTTTGTTGATAACCAAACAGCACAGCTAACCACAGTGCAAAACATGCAAACCAAAGTGTGAATTTTGTCTACATTCCAGACATTCACCGGAGTCCATAAATCTTTTTTTTTTTTCTCTTAAGCGGTGGAAGTTGGCATCAGCAATATCAGCAATGCACGCAGTGAATGGACGAATGAATGTCATGTGTCCTTTGGGGTGTAAAAACAAAAATACATTTAAGCTAGGTGGATGGAAAAGAGGCTGAGTAAGCACATGGTCCAGCTTTTACAACCTGGAAGGCACAAGTGAACTGAACCCTCCCGCATTAGCCAGTTAGCCTCTAAGGCTGGGATTACATTGTGTACACAGACAGCTGCAAAGACCACAGGTGCTTTGTTATTCTTGTTATAATACTTTGTTCTTATTGTGCTCTTTGCCATGTTGCATATCTTACAGCACAACTGTGTTTTCACAAAAAAAAAAGAAAAGAAGAGGATGCAGGCATCCACGTCTAATCACGACCCTCACATACCTCCCGCTTTACACTGCCAGTGCAGAATGGCTACAAATCCTTTCCAATGGACACCTGATCAAAGCTGAGCGTCGCCTCAACTATGTTCAGCAGTGCAAAGGTGCGGTGACACTTCAACCGCTAAATGTTTCAATATTCCAACAAAGCCGCCCAAGCACGATGCTGACGAGGGCGAGAGCAGCAGTGATCTGGCAACAATGCAGCTGCCCACACTTTGCTGTTTTATGACTTTGTTGTTTAGCGTAACACTAGCATAACAGGGCTAGGAGCACAGACTGTGTATTAAAAAAAATTATGAAGTAGCTTCCTTTTAAATGGTTGCAATAGTAAAATTGTGTTGGAGACAATAAAGCTATGCAGAAACCAGAATCTGTAATCAACAAATGACTTTTGATGATATCAAGTCACAGGTGAAAGAATCACTAGAGAACCAAAGTGGACAGAACCCAATTTACCAAGATACTACCTATGAGAGCGCAGGATACCACTGATCTGGCAAGCAGAGTCTGGAAGGGCTGCAAGCAACCAGCCGTCAGCTTTAAAGCCAATAAGCATAAAAGACTAGTGCACATCCACAAGCAGTTAGCGTTATGCCATCACTTCCAGGCTCAGTGCAGAAGGCAGTGCTTTACAGTTCATTTGCTGTTAATGGAATAGATGTTTGCAATTCTAATGGATTCAAATACATTAATTTCTAATGGAATTCTGGGGTATGTTTTATAACTCTTGGATTATTCTTATTATTCTTGTTATCTGTAATTACACTTGCTGCCTAATAAGCCAATACGGAGATCTTAGGATTATAAAATCATGGAGCCTAAATGTACAAAAAAAAAGAAAAAAAAAAAAAAAAAAAACAAAAGAAACTAAAAAATAAAAAAAAGCAAAGAAAAA
>VOQJ01047601.1:0-20631 GCA_015052665.1 Apistogramma diplotaenia | reverse complement strand
CCCGCCCACCACACCCACAGCTAGCACCCTCCCACTGTGCCCCTCGCCCGCTTTTTTTTTTTACACGCTGTTCTGTGTATAGTAATTTGTGGCGCTGCTTCTCTCCATTTAATTCCATACTAATGCTGTCTCATGTTACCAGGCAGCTTTCGGGCCTCCTGAAGACACAAATCTCTGAGCCTGGAGAGTGAAACTGTATAAGCTGCTCTCTCTAATTGTGGGTGACAAGTGTTGATGGTTTCATATTGAGGCGTTCTCCCAGAGGTGGTTAATGATTAGTTTATGATGAAAAATCAGCTCCTTTGGCAAAGACGACATCAGACGCATACTGTACCTACGAGCCAGCTAAGTGTGTAGCCCACTGGTGACCAACCCTTTTCACCTGACAAACCCCACTGCTGACCATTTCAACCCATCCATCCATCCATCCTGGGCTGGAGCCTATCCCATAACTGCCTAAAACATTCCCAATGTGATTAATTTTAGTTGATGCCCAGTACTGCGAAAAAGCCTTCAGCCACCTCTCATTAACTGATAAGTAGGAGGTCTTTTGTGCTCTTGAGCGCTCCAAGAGTTTCTCATGGTCATTTTCAGTCCAGTCCTTGTATCGGACCATTTTCAGAGTCAATGGAGAAACCAGTGTTGTTTCTATATATAACAGTCACTTTTAAAGTGCATCTTTAGGCACTTTGTTACTAACAGATTAATTTGCTCACAGTTCTTTTGTTGAATCTGTGAAAAATGCCAACAATGACACAGTTTGACAGACATAAAATAGTATTTTTGTTTCAACAAGGTGATTCCCAATGTCCTTAAAAAGAGCTGAGGAAACTGGACACGTGGAGGCCAAAAGAAGCAGTGGTTGGCCTGAAAGTCACGTCCTTAAGAAACAGGAGAAAAAATGCAATCAAAGAACCGACCGGCCCTGACAGAAGCATCTGACCAGTTGATCATTGAAGCCTCATCAGAAACGGGAAACCGCAACTGGACTGAAAATCTGTGGCAACACTCTCATGGAGTGATGAATACAATTTTGAAAGTTTTGGGTAAAATCATCAATACATATGGAAGTCAGGAGGGTGGAGGCTCTGTTATGGTGGTGCTGGGATCTAAGAAGAAAAGTGCAGTCATATTTCGATCCACCATACACTACCATCTGGAAAGTGTCTGATTCTCATTGTTGAGCTTTTTGACTAGTATTACTCATCTTTTTTAATATTTTCTGTCTTTCACCTAACCATTACGTTTCATTAACTGTTACATTTCTACTCAAACTCGTTCAGGTTCACATTTTTCCGATTAGCTGATCAAATATTTTCACTTGCTGCTTAGTTACTGCAAATGTACCCCCTGGGGTACTTTTATGCCAAGCTGGAAATCACTGATATAACCTTTAAGAGTTTCTTGGAAAAAAAATCTTTCCTGTTCTTTTGTTATGAAGCACAATGGGACATAAAGTGCACTCCGTTACATTAACAAATCCTCCTCCTATTCCTATCTCCTTTCCTTTCACCTCATGCGACCTTGCTCCGGACTTGGCTCTCACTTTGCTAAGCACTGTATACAAAGAACATCAGTTCTGCCACTCTTCAGCCCTTCAATCAGACTCTCCAGCAGCCATGAAATGAGCCATATGGGGCACAGAAAGAAAGCAATGGTTTTATATACTCGGGAGCTTTTCTTTTCCAGGCTCCTTTTGCTTAGATGCCGACAGCTTGAACAAGGGTAGTGTAAGTGCTGGCCTTGGCAGGTGATTGCAAATACACAGACTGTGTATTTGGACAAGGAAAGGCTTTGATTTGCAGAGCAGCAAGAGAAAAGTAAAGATGACCAAGCATTTAAGATAAGACAGGGGAGTTGTTCACCCTCATCACCTCAATCCACAAGAACAATTAGCTGCTGACAGTGACACAGGAGCCCAGTAATAAGCTCTAGCATGGTGGTGGGGGGACCACATTGCCAAGCATATGGTGCCACTTTAATCTGCAGTCCCTGTCAGATGAGTCTGGCTGGTAGACACGGTTTATATAACTGATTACATGCTCAAAAGGTTCAGGTGAAGATGAGAAGAAAAGAAACAAAGCAAGAAACTGTACACATGCACAGAGTCTGAGCTGGATTTGCAGTTTCCGAATGAGAGGATCTTTACGCTTTCTGGTGATGCAAGAAGTTCAGAGCTGCTTTTACAAATATCCAAATTCAAGAAGTTGCCAAGGAAACTAGAGCCTCTAGTTTGCTTTTGATTTTTTGCTTCTCTTTTTTTAACATGATGGAAAAGCACTTTCCTGAGCAAGAAGGCTGCGATTTGCTTCCTTGTTATCTAGGGTCACAAGCTGCCATCCATTAGAGGTGCTGAGTAATCCTCACAGGTGAGCCCAGCTTCAGACCTGGTAATCACTGGGCTCACACCTTCTAGTATTGTCACCCTCCATCACATGATCCCCAGAGGCCAGCAGGGTAGGTATCGCAGGGGTAGCATGCAGCTCCCCCAGGACTTCTCATAATCCTATTAGCCCCAGTCATCTGAAATCCACTAAAAACATGTGCTGATTGATCCTAAAGCGCAAAACCTTCTGTGTCTTCATCACAGCCAAGGAGCTCTCGATGTTTTACTTTTCACATGTGGGTTCATCAAAGTTCATCTTTCTTCTGCGTCTACTTTATTCTTTTATGTGACAGGACAGTTGGATTAAAGTGACTCTCAGATGTTGCCAAACACAAACAAGCAGGATGCAGCGAGAAGAAAAAATGCTGAGCAACTGTATCGTTTAAAAAGGTCTTGACTGTAGAAAAATAAAACAGTCCTGTAGACTGCAGGGGTAAAGAACAGAGCTAAGCCTTATGGCTTCCTTATACAGAATGCCCCTGAGATTTTGTTAAAGCAGCTAAAATACAGGTTTCTGCTGACTTCTCAGTAAATCTACTAAATCTTATAGAACCTGTTACGTAAAGCGCTGGAAAACATAAACAGGACACTGGAAACTTAGGTAGGTATGCTATGCTATTACTGACTGAACCCCTTTTTGCCTTTAGAACTGCCTTAATTCTTCATTGCATAGATTCAGCATGAGGCTGGAAACATTCCTCAGAGACTTTGCTCCATATTGACATGATAGCATCACACAGTTGCTGCAGATTTGTCAGCTGCACCTCCATGATGTGACTCTCCCGTTTCACCAAATCCCAAAGATGCTCTATTGGATTGCTGAGGCCGTTTCACTGCAGCGAGCTCATTGTCACGCTCAAGAGATCAGTTTGAGATGATCTGAGCTTTGTGACATGACCGTCAGAAGATGGCTACATAAAGGGCTCAGCAACAACACTCGAGTTGGCTGTTGTGCTTAATTGTTTCTTAATTGTTGCCAAAAATATCTTGCACACCATTACACCACCAGCAGCATCCTGAAGCACTGATACAAGGCAGGACGGACGGCCCCCATCCGGTCCTTTTGGATGCAACCCTGCTGCAACACACCTGAATTAGACTTACTGTGCTATTGGACTTCTTTTTTTTTTTTTTACACCCTGCTGGATGTTTAGGCAACTCCAGCACTGGCTTCACTTTTCAGACCCAAAGGCTTTCTCCATCTTTTATGTACAGATTCTGTGACATAACACAAACTTCCTCATGGCAGCAGCATCAAACACCCAAATCAGAAGCTTTGTGCACACGCACGTTTCTGATTGAGTTTAAACAAAGCTGCGAATATCTCTTGAAGTTACTGTAGCAAATTATTATACCTGATCATAAGGGGAATATGAATCTCTCCAGTAGCTGTGGAGATATTTCTCTCAGCACCGAAAACACGACGCCTTGAAGAAAAGTTTGGTGATGGTGAAACTCGGCAGGATTCCTCATACGGGAACCGTGAATATCTGAAAAAATGTTTGTACCAACTCAGCAGGTGCTTATCAAAAATTCATAGATACCGTTGGTGCTGGACTAAATATCAGGGCATCTTTGGAGTCATTAGGATGAATCTGCTGGGAGAAATTAATGTCTGAGCTAGATTTCATGACAACCCTCATAACACTGTTGGGTATATTTCAGTCCTGAGCGTTGTAGTGGACTGAGAAACAGACCAACATTTTCATCCCTAGAGCCAGTCTGACAGCAGGTCCAAAAATAGCACTTTTGCTGTTGGGGATGTTAAACATGCACAGCTATCAAACAGTGCTGATCAAGCTATAAACCCTTAAAGCGCCATAATTTTTGCAGTAGACTGACTGTGAGGAAAACAAAAGATTTCGGGATTGTTCTCTCCGTCTTTCGTCATTTGGTGCTAAAAATACGTATTTATGTCGCTTTTCTTTGTGCTGCAGACGGCTGAATTTCTTGGCCTGCCATATAAACGCCATCACATCAGCTTTTAAGCGATAATAGAGCCTATGGTCCCTTTCTGCTCCTTGGGTCCCTCTTGGCATAGAGGGCGACCATCAGTGGGTGGAGGTGCAGATTGGAGTGGCATGGCTGCAGCTGGGGAATGCGAGGAATTCCTCTTGTAAACACCTCATGCTCAGATGGTCCCCACACACACTTATCTCCCGGTGCCCATCGCCCCCTTTAATCATCATAATGGCTAGTTATTCATTACCATTCTGTTTGAATTTTCCTCTGGACTCTCCTTGGACCTTGGCAGGTAGGTCTGCTGCTACTGCTAGGAACTCAAACCTTTTGTTTACCTGAGGCACCACATGGTACATTATTCACTTTGATACCCCCCAGTGGGCAAATAGAGCCTGTTCTGATACTACTGAATACAGTATACCGGCTTTCAAATGTCAACACCTTGAAATAGAGCGGCTTTTTCCTTGCTTTCTTCTTTTTTATTTACCTACTTATATATTTATTTCAGAAGTCGGGCTGCTTTGCCTAAGCCCGGGCTCTCTGTGGTCCTAAGGGAGCACTCTTTAGCTGATAAGATCGTAATGGGCTCTGAAGTAAACCTGATTTTTCTTCCAGGCTGAATAGAGCAGCTTTTGGTTTCTTTTCAGCGTGGCACCTTCCCCCGTAGTTCCTGTTTATGAATCCCGCTCTCAGTTTAATGAAAGTAATTTCCAAAGCAGCCTTTGTTAATGCTGGATGGCATTTAGAGAACACAGGAAAAGAAACACAGGCGCGAGCTGGCTTTCCTTCCTCTGCTAAGGTAAAATCCTGTTTTGGTCACTTGCTGTTTTGTCAGACCGGAGGAAGGCGCAAAGTCCATCGTAATGTGCAGCGTGAGGGGCCCATGGGGTCTGCATTCCAACTCATAGTGTACCATTCTCTACCAGTCATGAGGGACGCTTGCTTGCAATTACAAAACCAGCTCACACCATCATAGCCCCGTTCCCTTACAACATTCCCATCAAGTTTGACTTTCAGCTTGCAAGAG
This sequence comes from Apistogramma diplotaenia, assembly GCA_015052665.1. Lineage (NCBI taxonomy): Eukaryota > Metazoa > Chordata > Actinopteri > Cichliformes > Cichlidae > Apistogramma > Apistogramma diplotaenia. Next base: position 15,256 of record VOQJ01047601.1, on the reverse strand, counting down.
TCAGAAACCAGATTTTTCTTTCCCAGGAAATTCCCTGATAAGTTTGTGTGAGAGAAGTCTGCCACTCTGGATGGGATAGCTGATATTTTCTGGTTGGTTTTCGATATAAGTGTTGGCTTTTTGCTGATAAGAGAGCAGCTACTCGCCACTGAAAACTCCCTCTGAAGTTGACAGCAAGTAGGAGGAGGAAGGTGCTGAAATGACCAACACTGTGACCTTCATCATACTTCACACATCAGAAAGAAGTGACAGGCTTTGCAGGTGGTAACCTGTGGCGGAAATCCTGTCGTTTCAATGAGTTTTGAGGCTTTTTACCTCTCAACAATCACGAGTGACAGAATGACATGAATGGCATACAGTAAAACAGAGAACAGATTGAAAAATGGGCTCAACTTACTTCTTAATATTTGGTGTTTTAGCAGAGACTGTACATAAACGATGTACTGTGACATCACCCATTGTGGGCTCTCATTTTGAAGCCCCAGTTAGGCCAACGTTCTTTTGTTTGTTGAATCAAGTGAGGAAAGATACTAACTGAGAAGCAGGGATGTGCTGTATCACATCATCCATGTGATCACCTGTATAATATTTTTATGGGATATCAAAGTGTCATATTGTGACATCACAGACAGAGAGAGCCGTGCGTCAGCCGCTGATGACGATTTAGTACCTTAAAAGAAAGCTACTCCAACAACCTCCACCAAGGCACAGTACTTTGCAAAACTGTTCCTGCAAAAGATGGTGTATAACCGGGCTATAAAGGAGGAGATTCTAGCAGCTGGTGATGTGCGACCCGAACATAAATGACTTCACTGAGCACGGCTGCAGCACTCACCAGTTAAACTCCAGGGAGCATCAATATAAAGAATCCAGCTATGAGCACACTTTCAATTCAATTTTATTTATACGGTGCCAATTCACAACAACAATCGCCTGAAAGCATATATTGTGAGGTTAAGACCTGACAATATTAGAAAGAAAGAAACCCCCTATGAACAAGCACTTGGTGAAAGTGGGAAGAATAAACTCCCTTGTAACAGGAAGGGGCAGCCATCACTGCAGACTGGGTGCGATCTATGTTTTTTTTCTAAACAACTGTTGATCAAATCTCCCAAAACTATTGCCGGGCTGTACATACACTTTACAGACAGTTAACTGATCAGTTAATTATGCACTTTAAGCACTATGTTGAGTAAACTTGATTTGGTTTAAAGTCGACTTCCAACTACATAAATCGGACCATATCAATTAAGTACAAAAATGCTGAAAAATAAAAAATCTTCCAGCTTTAAACTGAATGACAGCCTGACATAAACAAGTGTCTTTACATCTACTTACATTAGACAAATGACAAAAACAGTAGTATTACATAAAACTGGTCCCTAAGCATCAGGCACAAAGAATAAATGTCCTCATTAGTGTTAAGTGCTTTGCTCATATGTTCCCTAATACCCATTCATGGTATCACAGCATGTCAGCTCGCCCTGAGGAAGCTGTCAGCCGCAGATGTCAATACCCCTGCTGACCCTGCTCCCTCCCCCCAACCATCGCACACATGGCACTGAAGGATTGTCCCCCAGAACAAAGGAGTGGGGGGTTTCTGTGGAGAACAGGCAACCAAACATTCCTTTTACAATGGGGAGAGTGGCCGGCAGGTTCAATAAGCAAACACTTTAAACAGTTCTCAATACAAACCCAGTCTTCTTAAACAAAGCTGGACCACCGCACTCCAATGGGGCTATTTGGTGATGCAGCTTGTTCTTGGTGCTATGGCATTTTAAGAGAGTTTCTTCTATTATCTGCTTTGTTTCTGCCCATGTTGCCTGAGAAATAAAGCACTTGAAGGCCACTTGGGGCAGAGACTTCAAGTTAGAAGACTCTGTCTTCACAAACTTTATCCAAGGGGGGACAAAACTGGGCCAAGCAATCACTGCAAGCAATCTGCACTCTCTTCAGGAACTAAGTATCACTAAAAGTCCAGTAAAACCCTTCAGGGGACGTTTTATTAAGAGATGATTAATTTTAGATTATTTTGAAGACTTTAACCCTACAAATTGCACAGAACAAAATGTAAGATTAATCCCCATTGAAATGGTGATTTTTCAGAAAAGCGTCTAGATAACTGACCAGCACGAGCTCAACTTCTGATGATGGCATTTTCTTGCCTTGATATCAATATTCACATCATGGCAATTCATTATTGATGCTCTGAGCTGATAGGGTATGAATGAAGATATCTTGCAGTGACATGCTCTGCAGCACTGACAGTGATTTGAAGCCCAGACCTTCAGTCACCGCTGCTCACAATTGCCTGGAAACCCCGAGCAGATTTCAACAAACTGGACGTTTAACATAATCAATAAGCAGAGGTAAGAGCTAATCAATAAAACACGCCGGATGTGCAGAGCAGCGACAGGGTGATGTGTGTGATCTGAAGAAGAGAGAAGATGTAGCCGACTTACCTACTGCACAAGGTGCACCGTAACGTCGGGCAGCCTACTCGGCGTATCCGAGAGAAACGCAACCCCAAAGCCGCCGTGCACACTTCACACCATCCAGGCGCACATGATGCCGGTCCCCGTTTAGAAATGTCAAAATCATGAGCTGCAACAAGAAGCCAGTGGAGCCCAAACAGCGGACTGCAGGCGCCGACCGTGTCGCTGTGGGTCCCCCCCCCCGGCCCCTGGGAAGCGGCACTGTGTGTCCACAGGCGCTGGACTACATGCGCAGGGCGCCACCCTTTGCTGGACCTCTGGACCCCCTCTGCGCCCACCTTTCCTCTCTCAGCCCTGACGCGGCAAATAGCTGGACGTGAAGCAACCCCGTCCCAGCTTCAAGGCAGCGCACATCCGCGGCCACTGGTAATGAAACTGTGATCCGTGATCTCTCCTTAATGCCTGATGCGCAATTAAGAGGCGCGCAGGACGCCGGTGCCACCCACTACAGGAGGTTCTCGTGGTGAGTGCACGGACAGGGAATTTTAATGAGGACTGCTGCAGAGTTTCCTCCCCGAGCGGAGGGTCGCGCTGAAATCCACTGTCCCAGCAGGAAAACCTTGAAGTTACCTTATTGAAATAGGACCGAGTGACGCAATGAAACGTCAGAGAAACGGAACTCTTGGCCAATCGCCAGTCAGCAAAGTGGGACCTTTGCCCACCTCTGTGGGACACCTGTTGATGGAAAACTGTTTGAGACGTGCACTCATCCTGGAGTGTGCGGGATTCTTATGAGGCATGGTTATTGGATTAAGAAGTGATACTTAAAGTCTTGAGCAAAGTTTAAGAGAGAAATTATTATTATTATAAAAACACAATAACATAAAGCAACACTGCATGAACTACAAATAATATAACCAGGTTGCAGGCATTAAATCGCTATAGCTGTTTCTATATTAAAATTTCATTTTTGGTTTTCCAATTTTCACTATATTTATGCTTTTCATTGTTAACATTTTTCATTATTGTACTCACTGATGAACAGTTGACTGATGAACGCATGCCTTCCTCGTACATTATCAGTTTGGTAAATTTTCTAGCTTTATTATTACGTTTTTTTTATTTATTTTGGCAGTCTTGGTCTTCCATACACCTGGCATTTGGGGTCTTACTTTATGACCACAGTAAATATGTTAGCATACAGTTAACAGTGGTACAAGTGCACAATTTGACCAGCTCACCGACAAGCCCAAGTCGACACAATTTCTTTAAATATCTGCTAAAAGCTTTGGGTGTTACTATTAAAATGTAAAAACTACTGTGGGTGGCAACATTTGAAACTTGCCAGTGACCTTAAGCTACCCTCTGGAGTCTGAGTCATGCTTCCCTCCACTTCCCTGTCAGGATAGCTCTTCCTCCTCTAATCCTACACTTCTAAACGCCGAATCTGTTGGGAGGCTCCATCTATTATGAGGTTAAACCACTTATCCATCTTACGGGACAGAACCGAGGCCTTGAACCTCAGCTGGCACCCTGGTATGAAGCAGCACATCACTGTATCAGAGGCAGAGTAAACAAAATCTGCTGTTTACTGGACTGGGAGATCAGCAAATGATGCAAATGGCCTATAATCAGTGGGAGGGCTTGAGCATGTCCATTTGACTAAATCTGTCAACCACCCTCGATATTAATAAGCTGCTTTAGACATAATGATTTTTTTAAATAAATACATAGGTAGGTTTTATTTTGTAAAAAAACAATCAAACATTTTTAAAAAGGGAGTTTGAAAAACCAGATTAGACTTGGTTCAAATGAAGTGTAAATATGAATCACCCTAAACAATAAGGAAAGTTATTAAATACATTAAAGACATAAAAGTGCACTTTAGAGACTTGCATTGTGCTGCAGGGAAATGACACGCTACTCCCCTCTACAGGCCAGAGCGCAGCATTGCATGCAATTACAAAACGTGACTCAACATTTTCTGCAGACCTTCATTAAGTCATCCATCACACCCACAGTCTGGCAGTGCAAGCAGCAGCAGCTGCAGGGCACTCTATGAAAAATGCAGTATTACAAAACAGGTACTACAAGTTGCCCTTCAGTTCAGACCGCCTTTTTTTCGGGCTGGAGGTGCAGGTGTTTTCTGCTACTTTACGTTTACACGACGTTGTGCCTTGAGCTTCAGTCAGGTAGTACAGCTTAATGGGTGGGGTTGGCTCCTTAAGGAAAAAGGGGAAAAAGCATTAACATTCACTCTGGAGTGGAGTCAGACTTTAACATATAAGAGATCATACTTCTGGAAGAGCCCTGCTAACCTGCATGAGATAGTCTGCAATGTATTCTGGCTTCAGGCATGTGACTCCTTGTGAGGCAGCCTCTGAAACGTCGACTCTGAAGTCTCCGGGTTTGAGTCGACTGAAGTCTGCAAAGAGATGTGTGGCCTCTCTGTAGAGCGATGTGGGGGGGCTGGGAAGGACCTGTAGTGAAATTACAGACTGTGTTTTTTGCCGTTTGTGGACAGAAATCAAACGCAGTGGACGAAGGTAAACCTGCAAACAAGTAAGTTCTTCCCACTTCAGCATACCGTTGTGATGCACGTTTATCTGGGTAAATATGACATTTCTCTTCTGACGAGGGGTGATGCTGTTTTAGGACATTTTAATGATGCTCTCTAGGCTCAGTTCCCCTCACAACATGAAAAAGGTAACATCTTGTGTAAAGAGTGGATACTGTGCGTCATAATAATAATAAAAAAAGAGCACTGAGAAACCTTCGCCCTGCCAGACTCCAGCAGCCGTCTGAATCCTGATTCCCTGCTCTTTTCGATGTTCAGCATGACTGTCCATCCGCTGAAGGCTCCCTGAAAGATACAAATGCTCGTTTATAGAAACAAACGTCTCACAACAGTGGTGCTAATTGCGTGCGTGAGCCCGGTTGCACCTTGTTTTCAGCGTCTCCCTGCAGGCATTTCCTCCAGCGCATGGCAGCTAACGCCAGTCTCTTTTGTTGGGAGGTGATAGACGGCAGCGCATCCAGGATGGAGCTGCTGCCCCACTCATACTCATCCTCCTGGAAGAAAATATTATTCACCATAAAGAAAAAAAGAAACCCACCTCACCACTGATGACTCTGCATCTTCAGATTCTGACCTGAATGAAGCGACCGACTGAGCGACACGCCTCCAGGTACGAGCGATGCAGGATCCATTTCCCAGTTGCCATTGCTGCCAGATACTTTTCATTACGCAGGGGAGTCCCTACGATGATGTGCGTGCAGCTGGGGTCAAAAGACTGCTTATCCATGACTACGCCGCCTACAGTAGCAGAGAGACATCCACAGGGATGGTGGCTACAACACTGATAACAGAACGGCGTGAAAATATCCAAAGCACATATCAGCACAGCATGGAGATGGTAGCAGTCCCTGTGGGAGAAATGCTGTGGATGTTTTAATAATGATATAACTTGTCATGACCAGATAATCTGATTAATGCACTTTTTTTTGTCAGAGGAAACACTGCGCTAGAGGAACTACTCTCATATCCTGGAGGCAGATCCTCAGTTTTAGTCATCAGGGATTAGCTCCTCTGACTTCCAGCCTGTGATGTACTGCCTTTCATACTGCAGCATGATGAAACGCTGTTAGATCCCCAATTAGATGGGAGACGTACCGAGCTCCTCTATGAGGTGACTGTAATCAATGCGCTCCTGAGGGCTGAGGGAGGACATCTGAAATCTGGGTGGCTGTTTGTCTTCCTTCCTCTTCTCCTGAGAAAAACAAACAACCCTTTAGCACCAGTAGCTTGCTTGAAAAGGAAACACAGATGGTGTACTGCACGGTGCAAATGATCAGTTTGTTATTACGCAACTGAACAACACAAGCACGAAGCCGTTTGCATAACTCAGGAAAGTGGATGACGTGTTACACAGTGCTGAGCAATTAAATGTGCATTCAGACCAAATTAAAGCTTCATTTGCCGTTAATACAGGTTTGAAGCCCTCACCTGTGGTTGTGGTGCTACTGCGGGTTTGGTGAGAGGAAAGGCGATGCTGGGAGCTTTAGGAGTCAGGATGCCATTTTCCGGCTCCTCTGGAGGAGAGGGCGAAACCTTCTTGCTCATATGCTGGTCAATGACATCGCAAGCAGCTGTGGGAGCAACAAAAGTGAAATGTTACCACAAAAACCAAACTCAGTGGGAAAAAGAGAGCCCAGCATATCAGAAGCAATCTTTCTTACATGCATGTAATGCACCACTGTTATGGATATTTTACTTTATATCAAAGTCTTTCCAAAGTTTAGACTTCATTCTTGGACTACTAGAGTAGCTTTGCATGGTTCACAGTTCAAAGTCCTCCTTATTTATCTAGATAGGTTTAAACTTTTTCACATTAGAAGTATGGCATGCCTCTGTTTAGTCAACTGCACACTTTCAAAAAAGTCATCTCTTACCCATTTCCACCAGCTCTGAGTCAGTCATGGAGTCTCTAAACTGTGGTCTGTTGTCTGCAGTGGGGGGAGGTGCAAGGGGCTCGGAGTGCTGTGAGGGACTCCCAGGCCACTGCAAATTATCGGCGAGCTTGGCCCTCTCCTCCCTGGCTGTAGGGTCGTCCCAAACTATCTGTTCACTCTGAGATGGCTCTGTGTTTATGTCCATAGCTGCTTCTCTAGGAACCCTGAAACCATGACAGGGAATCATTACAGGACTTTTTTAAAGCAAATAAAATAAACACAGTAAACGTTTGATACAAAAGTCCTTAAACTGTTGCCAGATTCCCAAAAAAATAAAGATTCTGCATTCAAAATCCCTTTGCTTTTAACAGAAAGCAGCTGATTTCATACCTCAGAGCTTCTAGAGTCCGTCTGTTAGCGCTGCGTCCAGCTCTGCTCCCGTCGGGAGTGGTGGGGCTCGAGTCGGCCCCTCCGGATCCTATCCTAGCGAGTCTGACTGAGGTTCGCCTCCCCGTCGTCAGTTTGGTGGCCGACATGATCTCCTGCAGTTGTCGTTGCAGGTTCTCTCTCATCTCTTGAGTTTCTGAAATATCAGGATCAAAATATGTAAATCTCATGTATGTTCATTTAAAATAAAAACTGTGGGACATGATCTTGATGTTCTCAAGACGACTAATCCAGATATACTTGATCAGGGACTCAACTCATGCAGGGTAAGAAGCCTTTACAGGGGAATACAGAGCCAGACTCCTCTTAAGCATGTACAGAAGCTTTGTGGAGTTAACTGCAAGCTACGAAAAAAAGCCCCACTCACCCCTCCTTTCTGTGCTATCGTTCATCTCTTCTTGGTCTGTGCTTCCATCACTTGCACGTCGTAGGGTTTCAGCTTCTTCTGTGCGAATGTGCGCAGACTGAGACAAAGATAATTAAAGATTAATTAAACAGGAAAGGAAACATCATTAACCGAGACATCCCAGAATTAATTGAACAATATATCCCTGATGTCCTTGAGACATTCCACTCCACACCATCTCTGACTTTCAGTCATGGCCACAGCTGTGAAACTTCATCGTCACACCCACCTCGTCTTCCTTTGCCTCCCTGATGTCTTTGCGCTGAGTGCGTGTTAAAGGTGGTGACCTCTGACAGCTGCTGGGCACCTGGCTCAGGTTCAGACTCATTTTAGGGTTGTAGGTGAAAGGATAGAGAGACTCCGGGACATGCCTCTGCTCCTCAGCGCACTGCGCAAGGACCAAAACAGCAGCTTGTTATTGCACACAGTGCTTATCTCTACACAGAAACTTTTAAAGGGGGTTTTACCAAAATTAATTGAATAAAACGATTATGAGGAGACACGTAATTAAAACGATGCGCCTCAGAATTTACACATCAAAGCAGTTTCTCGTTTGGTATTCTGCCTTTGCTAACGAGATGCTAATTGCTTCCCCTGGGTGAAATGCTGCAGGAGAATACAAATAATATCCAAATCAAATCAAACAAAATCAAGTCTTTGTGTATCTTTAAGAAGATGTGATTTCTTTAAATGCTTATTTAAGCAAATTAAACTAAATATTTTACCTAATTGCTGGTGTGCAGTTTAGAAGCTTGAACCTTGCCCTAAATCCTTTTATGGGCACAGTTTATGGACAGGTTTATGTCCTCAGGTTGAAGGAAAGCAAATCAAGAAAACTAAAGGCTGAACTGCTCGCAAACAGGATTTTATTTTTCTGCCTGTGAATTTTCTGCTGATCAGCTGGTTCCCACGTGGATGGGCTGGGTTCTTTTTACTCTACTCACTATTGCTTTGAATAACAAGCACAATATCAGTCATGCACGCCACAACACAGATGGCCTACCAATACACTCATTAAAAGAAAAATCGAATGTTTGGAAACAAATCAGTCACCTACACCCTCCACAAATGAGGGAAAGCTCTGATTTTTATGCTACTGGGAAACGCACCGCCTGCAGCCAGTACTGGGAGACCACATGCAGCCCCCTCTCCTTCACTCCTCTGTATTCGCGAGTGTTGTCCCCCACGCGGCCCTGGTAAATGTAGTGTGTCACTGTATCGTCACAAGCCCATCTGAAAACAAATTAGTAAAGACATGTTTGTAACTATTAGTTTTAATTTTTTGCAAGTAAAGTCACATTTTCCAGGACTTTCCTACAACCCTGTTGGGTTACTACTCACTGAGTAAGAAAAATATTTTCCCCAATTCTCTGTGCAGGTGCCATGATGGTTTAACAGACTGAAGGAAAGCACAACTAAAGTGTTTACAAACAAAACTAAGAAAAGAGGATTAAGATCTACAGTGATCTGTGGGGAAAAAGTCACATTTAAAAGTCATATGATGACCAAACGAGAAAGCATAGGTGAAAATCAAAAACTCATTCTCATTTTGTGGTCTTAGCATGCAGACAAAAGGGGAGGAGGGCTTAAACTGGGCAGCAGAATTGAGTGCAACCAGAGACCAATAACCCCTTTACTTTGTATATCGGTATACTGTAATATGAGTGTATCTTTAAGTAAAGTTTGCAGACCTGAAGTCAGCTCCAAGCGAGGCAGCGATGGCATTCAGTTCACTCTGCATTTTGCTCAGTTTCTTTCCCACACAGATCACAACACCATTCAGGGGACCAGCTTCCTTTTCTGGGCTCTAAAACACAAACATCATATTATTTTTGTTTGTAAACATCCCAAATGATAGCCTACACATCCTGTCCTCAATGTAAAATATTCTCCATGTGTATTTAAATATGTTGTGGCATCGATGCCACCGTTTACCTCTTTCTCTGCTGTCTTTGCTAGCTGGGGACTAGCAGAGGCTGCTTGCATTTCTGAGACGTTACTGTGAGTGCTATTGGCCAGCGCCACCTTCAGGTTCCTGTTGATGACATCAGTGAGTGGAGTCTCAACCCTCTCTCCTGGCTTTGATGCCCCAGCTGGAGTTTCCATAGCTCCAAGTGCATCCTAATCAATATAAATGCACATATTTAAGAGAAACATCGATCAAATGTCAGTGAATATGCAATATCTGAAGAGGAAGGTACTTGGTGAATCCAACCTTGACATTAAAAGAGGGCCTGAAGAGCTGGTCTCTGTTGAGGAAACGGGAAGGGGTGTCCAGCTGCAGGGAGGGCTCCTTCTGAAGTGGGTTCCTTCTGCCACCCTCCTGGTTTTGTTTGGGGGTGTTCATGTCCTTTTTGGGCTGCATCTCATCAAACACAGAGCGGAACACTTTGCTCTGAAAGCGGCCTAAATCCAGAGGGGTGACAACCTTACCACTCCGGGGACCCAGCAGAGGCATTTCTGGAGCTGAATGAGCTGGTGGAGGCATAGTTTGTTTCTGGGAACCCCCAACAAAACTTTCTTCATCTCTCTCTGTGGAAGTGGAAAAAGGTACAGGCCTGAGAGAAAAACCTTGCAGAACTAAAATACTTAAATAAAAACATACTAAACTATCACATTTACAAAGACTCATTTCTTAGCCAGGAAAAACTCCACTCATTAACATTCAGGTCAAGCTGCTGCTATAAATCAAAGCCACTTAAAATTCCTGTCAACCACTTTCACACTGTTTAATTTAATGTAAGTTATAACACAAGCAAGAGCGCTAAGATTATAAAACAGCTCTATCAAAGGAGGTGTCTAACCTGGCGAGGGTGGCAGGTCAACTAAAAATCTTCCCTCCTCTGCTCTCTTGCCAGTTCGTGCAGACTCCAACATCCAATGCATGGTAACACCAGGAAGCCCCCACTTCTTTGCTGCCTGATACTTTGTGCCCTCGGGGGTCTGTAGCACCAGGTGAGTGCTGGCCAGCATGCCTTTCTTCTGGTTGGCCAGGCGCACAAAGTAATCCTGGACACTGCAGCAAAAATTAAAGATTTAAGACACGTAGATCCCGAAGAGCAGCAGGACACGGGCTATAAAGTACGCAGCAGAGAGGGTGAAATTAAGATACAACAAAGCACACACACAGCCCAGGAATGCTTCCAGTCGTATCATCCTACGGTCCGGGAGCACATGCAGATAGAAAAATGTATGTAAGATAGAAATTCATCCTCAGTCTCATCAAATATTCCTGCAGCAGTTAATGTTTACATCATGCAGCCTAAATAAAACCACTTGTACATACTCGGCTCCAAGGTGCTTGGCCAGCTCCACCAAAGACTCCCTCTCAGCTCCGGTGAACTGGCTGACAGAGAGGACACAATCTCTGAGAGGGAAACATCCATCCATGACTGGAACAGGAGTAAACAAAGGGTTGGAAGACAGCTGCAGGACACACTCCTTCTCCACACACATGGCCTGAAAGTAAATGAGAGACATAGATAACTTAAAAACTGAGGGCACTCTCACAGCATGCAACACTTATCAAATCTGTAACCTTACCAGCCAGGTGTCAGTGACCACCTCTTCCACCGTGGCCTCCACTGAGCACCCCAAGAGGGGGACCACAGCATAGTCTGCCACAACCCGGGAACGGCCCTTCAGCACTCTGCCTCCATGTTCAGTCACCAGCAGAGAGAGCTCGGCCTCGGCCTCGGTACCAAATCCCACGAGGAGGAAACGTTTCCCAAAAAACAGCCCTGCCTCGCTGGCTTCCTGCAGGGTGGATTCAGGCCCACTTGTGTGGTTTGGTACCCAGGATTCAGCTTGGAGCTCTGCAGTAGTACTAATGGACTTCCTGCTGTTATTCCCTACTGGTGGTGGAGGTGGCATACCAACTGGAAAACAGAAGCACAGAAGCAATGTTTTACAATCTGTAAAACTCATCTAAAGTCTGAATCTTATTCAGTCAGGTGTCTCGTACATCCTCTTAATCGCATAGCAGCACCCACAGCAGCAGATACTTACTCACTGTAGGGTCGTCATCCATGTATTGTGACAGTAGATCCTCTTCTGCTTTCTTCTGCCCCGGAGTGCTCGGGCTGCCAGAAGGCAGACCATTTGAGACCCGGGATTTAGGAGTGTGCTGGACTGGCACCACTACATCATCTGAAGCAGGAGGCAGACATTCGGGGTGGAAGTAGCTGGCTACTGGGAGCAGAATACCCTTTGAGAAGCTGTCTATTAGCCACTGAACTGTTACTACATGAGGTCTGTGAAGTAACAAAGAGACAAGATTTTAATCATCTTACAAGTTCATGCTGCAACTTGTCTTCCTTTAAGCTCTTTTTCCATACAAGTGTTTTTAAGGCTTCTATGCATTTATTCTGATGCGACTACTGAAAATCCCTGCATGGATGTGGTTTAAGATACAAATAAATCAGAAGGCAACAATTTACCAACAACAGTTCAGACCTGTGAGTCGAATTGGAGAGAAAATGATTGAGGTCCTGGTCTAGCTCGCCCATGACCACATGAGTGAGCTCCTCACTGAGGTGGCTGAGGCGCAGGCCTCCTGCGGCACTGACCAGACGCCTCAGCTTCTCCAGTTTCTTCCCTGGCAGGCCACACAGATACAGCTGCGCAACATTTAACACAAAGTGACAGGAGTTTATCATTTGTACACTCAACTCCTATGAAAAAAAATCTAATCTACAAATCAGTAAATCTATACAAATATAAAATTATTGTACCTTACAGCCATCCAATAACTCATCACTACAGCACGTGGTGACATCCAGACTCTCTATGGGATCTGGAGCATCCAGGTGGCTGACAGTAGTGTTAGTGGTGAGGGCCGTGTCGTTTATTGTCCTGCTAGCATTCACAGAAATGTTGCTCAAGCCCAACAGTGATGGACCCTCTGAAGACAAAAAGTGTAACACTTCAGACAAACAGGTTCTAAATATTGTGGTAACACTTCATCACACTATGAACGACAAAGGTAACATTTTAAATGTTAAAAAAACAACAACAACAACAAATAGGAGCGTTAACAGTGTGCGACTCACCGTCCTTCTTGCTGGTACCAGTAGGTGTAGACGTGTGTGGCCGTGTGGATTTTGAGGCATTGCGCTCCACAGTGTACCTGCTTTCATCTTGACAGTAGCCCTTCTCTATGCTGTCAAACAGCCAGTGCAGAGACACGCAATACACATTCCACTTCCGAGCACACTCGTACTTCTGACCTGCAACAAAGTACGATCCATGAGAATCAATGGACACAAATGAAGGCATTACATTCAAAAGAGCAAACTGATTAAAAACAGTCACATTGTTTTATAGGTGTAAGATTGGACTCTTCCAACAGTATTAAAATGCAAAGAAAAAGAAAAAATGTACTAGAACTGCTGATGACTTACCCGTTGGTTCATTAACAATGAGGTGTGTACACTCATTCATCTTGAGCTGACCGGTATAGTTGGCCCCATGCTGCTCACAGAGCCTCTGTACTTCTTTGCGCTCTGTACTGGACAAACCTGTCACACAAACACTACAGCCACGCAGCACCGGACAAAGATAGTCCTCCAAGGGCAGGTCTGTATATCTGAAGAGGCTGGAAAACGTGGACAGAGACACATTTTGGTTTAAAATGTGAATTTACACCAAATAGGAAACAAGTCTTTATGCATTTAGAGATGTAGCCATGTAAATACCTATCCTGTGATTTCTCCCAGCATGCTTTGATCCACGTCGGCAGGAGGATGGGTTTACCGAGGCTGGCTGCTACCAGATATTTTTTGCTGCCCACCTCTTCTGCAATCAGGTGTGTGACAGATACATTTAGATCCGAATAGGCTCGTCCACCCATGAGCCGCACCAGATCCATCAACTCTTCCTAGAGTGTGATACAGACACACACAAACATATCACACTGCTTCACATTTTATTCAATTTTTAAATTAATGCATTACATTCCTGTTTTCTTACCCTCACGGCTCTTTCCATGCTGGTGCAGCAAATAGTGACATCAGCCATGGCCATGTTATAGACAGGCTTCTCTGCTTTGGGGACACAACGCTGTTGCTGCAGGCAGTACAACACCACCAGTGGGCTCACTATTCTGCAGCCAAGCTGTACAACAAAATAAAAAAACAAGAGTTAATCTCTAGTAGAGCTTCACGCATTTCCACAAAATTCAGTAGTGTAATTCCACTGCATGAAAATAAGAGTTTGACCTTCATGCAGTGAAGAAAGGCAGGAGACGTGAAGCTGTTGAACACAAACAGTGACTTGTCCTTCTTATCCATCTGCAAAACATGATCCTCTGCGATGGTTTTCAAATACTTGTTAGACTGTAGCTCCAAAATGGCCTGAATAAACCGGAGACAAAAGTGATTCCCAACTTTCAAATCAAAGAGACAGTAAACACAAACAGAAAGACCGGAGCAGGTAGTGGAGCGCACCTCATAAGCTTTGACAGCGTAGTCGTTTTTTAGTCCTTTACTTTCCACAAACTTCACAACGAAGGCTTCTTTCTCTTCCACAGACATGGTGACCCTGCACCAGTTAAAAGATCTGACATGTTAAGAATGATTTGCCACAAAGATCATTTCACTAAGCATCTTAAACAAAACTGCAATTATCTGACTATGGCTCGTCGTAACGATATACAACACTGGTCTGCTACTAGCTTAAAAATAACTTACCTTTAGCAGATGAACTCAGTGTATCAGTAAAGAAAGTCTGTGTACTCCGCAGGGAACCAGTGTAAACTCTGACTAGTCATGTGGAGCTAGTTTCACCTTATTGCGACATGTCAGCGAGAATCATGTAAGTTTCTCTGAAGCTGCTGTCGCTTTCAGAAAGTCAACACCGACTTTACATTAGCTGTGCAACATCAACCTGCGTGTAATTCAGTTAGCGCATAAAAAACTCAAAAATTAACCAGCTGTCGTAAACCAACTGCCAGCGTTATAATTTTAAATGACATACATTTTACAATAATTTAAACGTAGAACTCTGGCGATATAAAATGTTATCTTTGTTGATGGTGTTCGCGCCTTTGGCGCAACGTCCGGCGTTACCTGCTAATATGACCGACTGGATCGAACGTTTCAAAGTTCCCGCTACAGAAACAGGTGTTACGTCGAGTCGCGTTTCCCCGTCAGATACGGTTTACTGTCTCCGCGCTGCCCAAGCGGCCAAAAACGCGCGTGATTGTTCAGCGCTCGTAACCACAGAGCTGTGCTTGCGCCGCATGACAACTACGGACACCGTGAAAGCTCAAACAACATTTTTCGGCGAAGTTGTCGCGCTTTTTTGCTATATATAAGATAAGATAGAACTTTAATGATCCCTCAGTGGGGAAATTTGCATGTTACCGCAGTGGTACAGAAAAAGATTCTATACATAAATTATATATATATACATATACACACATATACATGAAAAATAAACACTATATACAGATTTTAAAACACTATATACATTTGTAGCTGAGGTGGGAGTGAAAAATAAATAAATTTATGTTTTC